>JARHVA010006461.1:150000-332500 GCA_037957365.1 Torreya grandis | reverse complement strand
AATTCTCTAAACCTTAAATAAAATATCATAAAGTATTCATAACAAAAAATAGAAAACTATTATCCAAACCTAAAGGCTAAACAAGAATAAGAAGAAAAAAAACTAGATGGAAACATAGTGATGAGAGTTACTATAATCATTTATAATATGTATACCATCAACCTCAAGTCTTAAAATTGTATAAAAAAATCCCTCATTGCATATATCAAGTACAAGCTCACTAATTTCACTCTAAATTCATGGTTAAAGTACACCAACTCACTCCTTTGGAATGGTCTCAACTAACCAATTCAACATCTTCCCCATACTAAGCTTCCTAACATATTAAAAAAATATATTTTTATTGATAATACCTCCTTTATAAATGTGATCATGAATATTTACTAATACTTTGTTCAAGTTATATTCAATAAATCTTTCAATCCCAACATCTAACACAACACCATAGCCCATATCCATAAAATGTTATCTAACAAAAGATGACCATGAAAAACTATCACTTTCAACTAGTCCTTTATCTTTACCAAAAATTATTGTTGCTACATCATTCATACAACGATTATGTGATCCTAAAATATCTTACTCATACTTAAAATATTGCAAGAAGATATCATTTTTAATTTTCATACTCCCTAAACAATCTAAATAGATGTAGAGGTACCCACTAAAGCACAGTTCAGGTGACTTTCTTGTCCAAAGTAAAATTTATTCAACAAGTGCCACTCCACCTTAGATGCATATGTGTTGATAGTTTTCTAGTTTTCATAGGGGCTATACCTTGGAAATCATCTCCAATATATCATAAATTTGCCACATTTCCACCAATCGACACCATTATCTAACCAATTGGATAAAGTCCAGTAGCATGTTTTCTTGCACATAAAATCATAATTTTGTCTAACCTTGCAAAGGTGGATTTGGTGATATAAATATATATATTTTTGTTTTAGTAAGGCATACATTGATATCCCATAATGCATGCTAGATTTTATATATGTATACATGTATTTATGTATAAACCTTAGGTGGGTCATTGAGTTGTTTACTTAAGCAATTAATATTGTAATGATTGCTAAGATCCCTAACTTGCTTGGCATGTCTTATTTAAGATGTTTTATTTTGTTTAAAAAATTTAACCTTGGAATTTTGAAAGCATATAAATTATTTAAGGAATTTTTATTGCCTTAAACTTTGCCTTGTCCCTTGCATTGGCCATTGAAAGGCGAATAAGCCTTGGTAAGATGTTGATATAATGTGTTAAAGACCTTGTCTTGATGGATGGTTTAACTGCATGGGGGAGGAAAGTGGGGTAGAGGGAATGGGTGTTAGTTAGGCTCACAACCTTCATTTTAGGAAGTATTTTCAACCACAAAGTGGTCATGGGCCATGAGGTAAGGCCACTCATCACATTTCTATGCAAAGAGCAAACAACTAAAAAAACATAGGAAACACTACATTTCTCTAACCATTAATTATTATTGGATTTTTCCATGTACACTTGGGTTTGGAAATAAATAATAAATGAATGAATGGAACTATTATTCCTCTCTAATGCAAATCAAAATGTTGGGGATAGCCTTTTAAGCCACAGACTTATGTAAAAAATTAAATTTGGCATGTAGAGTGGCACTAGGGTTATGTGGTTGGGCCATCATTTTTATTTTTTTTGAAGCATTGAACCTATGGGAGAGAAGGAATTAGGGTTTGAAGGAAGGGTAGAGATGGAGTGGGGAGATCATGGAGAAATTAAAGGGTTGTAGACCTACACTTTGGGTCATAGTCTTAGGCAAAGGGAAAATGAAGGAAGAGAAAAGTGAGGCAAGTAGGAGGAATAAGCAAAGGATTCCATATCTTCATAAGCCACCACACTATGAGGGGATTTTAGAGGATAATGAGAGGATCATGCCACATTTTGAGCCTCCATGATGGGGTGAGTTGGGGAAACAAAGAAGGAATGAAGCTGTTGCTTGTGTGGCACCACCATGGGAGAAGGATAAAATTTAGAAAACTGTATGCATATTTTTCTAGGCATGTGAATCCCTTCTTCCAAGTTATATTTTGATTTTTCAATTTTATGATAATAATGAAATTTAATAAACCCTGTTTGTTGATCTTCAACATGTGTTCATTTTCCCCTTCTAGGTGTAAATTCTAATATTTAAATTATGTATTAATAATTTGAAAACCTTGCTAGGTACATCTATTTGTGAGGATATTGGTTATCCTCACCTGAGTATATGCCATGGCCAGGGTAAATCTAAAGCTTTTGTAAGAAAATTATTGGTTAATTTGCTTTAGAGATGCTAAGGCATGACCCTGGGTAATATTTAGAATTTCTATGATTAAAGGCTGCTAATTTGTGTGTGTTAATTCATAATAGAGTGTTCAATAAATTGATTTGGTATAATTAAACTTACATTCTTTGTTTCCTTGCTTAAGATCACATTATAAAATAAATAAAAATAATATGTTTTCATTTTGCTAAAGATGGGTTGGGTTTTTACCCAATAATTAACATTTCCTTGGTATGGAAATCCAATTATTAGCTAAACAATTATGATGAGCATCTCACCTTTTTATTTCCTCCTTGGGTATTAAATACAAGAGAAAAACATATTACACTTGAACCACCTTACATACTTTATTAAACATGGGCTGAAACTTTTAACAAAGTGTAAAGTATTGCATAACACCTTCTATGGATATGATAGTAATGTTGGCCTAAGCTATCACTTGTAGTGAAAATAGTAAATCTCAGACATACTTGTTAAACTATATTTATTATTATATGACAAGATTTGGCATTAGTTGATAAACTATGAAAGTTCAATTCTATTAATGTATATCTTGATTTAATTAACCTTTTATACATTCATACATACTTCTATGAGTTTTAATGCATAATGTTTATTTATTGAGCTGGTGCTTGTTGATCTTGAGGATCATGGTTGTGTAGTTTAATATGCAAAAAATAAAGGAGGAAAACTAGTATATTGCCATTTATTTATTCTTTTGAAAGATAGGACACCATTCATTTATTGAAGAAATGTTGAATTTTTAGTTGTTGTGCTCTCATTAATAATGCTTATATTTAGTTTTTATTTGGTAAATATTGTTGTGAAAAATTAATCTTGCAAGGACAAGTAGTCTATTAATATTAGTCTTGCTTATACATTGTCCATTTTGGGCATTACCTTTCCTTAATGGTGGATGGAATTAATGTAAATTTTATGTTTATGAAGAAGGTATTTGAGCTGCCATAAGTGTTCTATTATGTTATTTTTATGTAGATGGTAGCACTTATTGAGGAAATAAATTATTGAAGTAACAGATTAAATTTTGAATGAATAAGATTTGAGTAGTCTTCATTGTTGTAGATTATATTACTGGGTGTTATGAGCATGATTTATATTGTCTCTCATAAAATTACATAGATATGTATCATTTTGTTTGTTTGAAATTCCATGTAAGGGTTCATTCTTAATTTCTCTATTGTAAAAAGTTTAATTACAGTAGTAAGTAAATTTGGGTTGCTTAATTCATTTGTGTGAAATTAAATTAGCTTGGTTGTTTTCGTTGTGAAACTTATTTTATTAAAATAGAATTTGATTCTTAAAATATTTCTTTGAAAGAGGAACACATTACCAACTTAAGCTGACACATCTATTTCCACCCTTTCAGTGCAGGGATTTTCATTTAGTTATCTCTCCCCTTGTTTGTTTGGTTCTCTATTTAACAAGTTACCAATTGAAGCTCGTGTACATCCTTGTTAACCCATGGAGGGTGTGGGAGTGATAAAATTTTTAGTTGAAATTTTTTTTAATGCTAAATCATTGTAGTTGGCATATATTTTATTAAATGTCTGATTCAAATATTATACTTGTTGGGTAGCACAATGAGTTCCTTGTGTTTATGCCTTTAGGCTTGTATTTATATTCACATGATAAAACTACCAACTTATGAGGGTTGTTTGGTTTATTGTATCAACCCTATTCATGTAATTTTGGACTTGATGATCCAGTCTATTGTTTGAAATTACATGTTGTATCTCGTAGTATTCATTTTGTAATTATAATCAACATCCTAAAATTAAGGATTATAAGGTAACATGATAGCTACATTGAGTAATTTCACTTGAATATGGTTAAATTTAAGTTGTTCGAAGTCCCTTGTTATGAGGATAATTACCTACATGAAATTGGTAATTAAGGATATATTTGTCATGGCCAGGATAATTACATGTATGTGTCAATGTTATCCAACTTGTCTCAATTATTAAATTATATATGTGAGATAATTATTCTATTCATTTACATATTAGTTAATTATGGGGTGATTGGAGCATTCTGTATTATATATACAATAACATTCTTAATCTTTGGAACACTTATTGCTTAAGAAATTAGGTATATATGCCTTGGTATGATGTTGACATAATGTGCCAAGGACCTTGTTTTGTTGGATGGTTTAAATAAATGGGGGTGGGAGGAGGGAAGCAGTGTTAGTTAGGATCATGACCTTCATGGTAGGAATGATTTTTTACCATGAAGTGGTCATGGAACATGAGGTAAGGCCACTCATCAAATTCCTATGCAAAAAATAAACAAATAAAAAAAAACATAAGAAGCACTACATTTCCCTAACCACTGATTATTATTGGAGTTCACCATGTACATTTGGGTTTGGAAAGAAATAATAAATGAATGAAGGGAACTATTCTTCCTCTCTAATGTAAATCAAAATGTTGGGCATAGCTTTTCAAGAAATAGACTTGTTTAAAAAATTAAATTTGGCATGTAAAGTGGCACTAGGGTTATGTGGTTGGGCTATCAATTTTATTTTTTTATTTCTTTTGAAGTGTTGACCCTGTGGGAGAGATGGCATTGGGGTTTGAAGGAAGGGAATAGATGGAGTGGGGATATCATGGAGAAATTAAAGCATTTTAGGCATGCATTTTGGGTCATAGTGCTAGGTAAAGGAAAAATGAAGGAAGTGAAGAGTGAGGTAAGTTGGAAGAATAATTAGAGGATTCCATATCTACATAGGCCACTACCCTATAAGGGTATTTTGGAGGAGAATGAGATGTTTTTATTCCACATTTTGAGCCTCCATGATGAGGTGAGTTGAGGAAAAAAAATATTAGATAGATGCCAAGGAAGAAGGAATGGAGCTACTGCTTATGTGGCACCACCATGGGAGAAGCACAAAATTTAAAACCATGTATACATATTTTTCCAAGAATGTGAATCCCTTCTTCCAATTTTATTCTAATTTTCAAATTTTATGATAATAATGGCAAGTTAACAAATATTATTTGTTGATCTTCAGCATGTGTTCATTTTCTCTTTCTAGGTGTAAATTCTAATATTTAAATTTTGCTTTAATAATTTGAAAGCATTTGAAAACCTTGTTGGGTATATATTATTGTGAAGATATTATTTATCCTTACCTGAGTATATGTTATGACCAAGGTAAATCTGAATCTTTTATGTAAAAATTATTAGTTAATTTGTTTTAGAAAAACTAGGACAAGACCTTGGGTAATATCTGATATTTCTCTGATTAATAGCTATCAATTTGTGTGTGTTAAATCATAATAGAGGGTTCAATAAATTGATTTAGTGGAATTAGATTTAAAATATTTGTTTCCTTGCTTAAGATCACATTATAAAAGAAATAAAAATAGTATGTTTTTATTTTACTGAAGACAGGTTGGATTTTTCCCCAACAATTAGCATTTCCTTAGTACAAAAATCCAATTATTAGCTAAACAATTGTAATGGATATCTCACATTTTATTTTTTTAGGTATTAAATATTAAAAAAAAAAAACATCTTACACTTGAGCCACCTTACATACTTAATTAAACATAGGCTGCAACTTTTAACAAAGTGTAAATTATTGCATAACACCTTCTATGGATATGATAGTCATGTTGACCTAAGCTACCACTTGTAGTGAAAATAGTAAATTTTATACATCCTTGTTAAAATATATTTATTCTTGTATGACAATATTTGGCATTGGTTGACAAACTATAGAAGTTTAATTCTAAGAATATATATCTTGAGTTAATTAATTTTTTATGCATTCATACATACTTATGTGATTTTTAATGCATAATGATTATTTATTGAGCAGATGCTTTTTGTTCTTGAGGTTCATGGTCGTGTGATTTAGTATGCAAGAAAGAAAGGAATAAAACTAGTATACTTCCACTTAGTTGTGCTTTTACAAGATAAGATACCATTGATTTATTACGGAATGTTAAAGTTGAAGTTGTTGTGCTCTCACTGATAATGCCTAGATTCAATTTTTATTTAGTAAAGATTGTTGTGAAAAGTTAATATTGCAAGGACAAGTAGTCTATTGATATTAGCCTTACTTATACATATTCCATTGTGGGCATGACCTTTCCTTAATGATAGATGGAGTTTTTGTTAATTTTATATTTATGAAAGAGGTATTTGAGCTTCCATAAGTGTTTCATTATGTTATTTTTATGTGTATGGTAGCACTCATTGAGGAAATGAATTGTTGAAGTAACAGATTAGTTTATGAATGGATAAGTGTTGAGTACTCTTCATTTTTGTAGATTATATTTCTGAGGGTTATGAGCATGATTGATATTATCTCTCAAAAAATTACATGGTTATGCATTATTTTATATGTTTAAAAGTTCATGTAAGGGTTCATTATTGATTTCTCTATTCTAAAAAGTTTAATTACAGTAGTAAGTAAATTTGGGCTACTTACTTCCTTTGTATGAAATTAAATTAGCTTAGTTTTTTCCCTTTCAAAACTTGTTTTATTGAAATAAAATTTGATTCTTAGAATATTGATTTGAAGGAGGAAAACATTGCCATCTTAAGCTGACACATCTATTTCCACCTTTTTAGTGCCAGGTGATGCAAAAAAAAAAAGGCCAACCTTTCAAAGGCCATAACTTTTGACCTGTAACTTCATTTGAACTCTTCCATGTGCCAAAATGATTGTATCAAAAAGATCGTTGTTGTCTCAGGTAGTTCTACCTACCTAAAAATATTTTAGATATTTTTTGGAGGCCATACATAATCATATGAGGGTCTGAAATTGTGATTTAATTATTTTTATGAGTTTTTTTTTTTAAATTATATATTTTTAGATCTAGACATCAACTTCAGTTGAAGTTCATCCCATAGTTTAATTATAGTGTTTAAGATATTTTGAGAGATTTTTAAAAAGATGTCTTTTTAGATTTTAGTTTTTTTTTTTTTAATTATGTAAACTCTAATTTTTAAGTTGAGACTTATTTAAACATGATTTAATTTTGTATTTATTTTGATTCATTCAATATGAATTAATACAAGTTATTGTTCAAAATTTTGGTCTATTTAATTTTATTTATCTTGATAGTTTTTAGTTTCATTATCTGGTATCAGAGCAAGTTTGAATATTAAAGGAGTAAACAATGGAGAGAGGATGAGGAGGTGTTGTGCAGATGAACTAAACTATATAAGATCTACAAAGAAAAGTTTAATAATTAATAGAGGTTATCATCAATCAAAAAAAAAATAAGGTGGTGATGAGGAAGACACAGATCATAATGAAGAAGTTCAGCAAAAAAAAAGAATGATAAGAGCAACCACCATTGATAAAAGAGAGGATAGTTTAGATTTTTGAAGGAAGAAATAAAATAATCAGAGTTGATGTTATAAATTATGGAAGTAGTTTAAAATTAGAGGAGTTGATAGATTGAATGAATAGCATGGAGAATTTTTTCAAGTGAAAAACTATGAGAGAAGATAAAAAGGTAAAGTTTGTATACACAAAATTGAAAGGTCATGCAATGATTTGGTGGGATCACCTGTAGAAGAGAGATAGAGAAAAGGTAAAGAAAAAATTAATTCATGAAAAAAGATGGAGAAGAAGCTAAGGGAGAAATTTATTCATGTAGATTATGCACAAACCCTATATAAAAGATTTTAAAATTTGAGGTAAAAAGATCATAGTATACAAGAGTATACAGATGAATTTTATAATCTTTTCATATGAGTGGATCATGATGAAATAAAAGATTAGATGGATGCAAGGAATGTAAGTGGTTTGAAATTTTCTATTCAAGATGAATTAAGCATGCATAAAATACTTAACATGGAAGCTTATCAATTAGCTTTGAAAACAAAAGAAAAACAAAATAGATAAAATTTTAGAAAGACGTCTACTTGTCTAAAAAGAGGTAGATCCCCTCTAATAAAGGGATGAGGTGGGTTTAATACCACTAGAGGTGGTTTTAATGCTAATAAAAGTGAATCATCACGTGGTGTAAAAAGGCAAAATGATAATAGGCAAGGGTTTTAATATCAATAAAGAGGAAAATGATTTCAGAGAGTACAAGGTTATGGTGGTGATAGAGGATGGTTTCTAAATAAGCATAGATCGTATGTCTATTATAGATGTGAATAAAAAAGGCACATATCATTTGAGTGTCCACACTATCAAAATCAAGAAAGGAGGCAAGAAGATTGTTTAAGAGTAAATCTAGTTGATACTAAAATAAAAGAGAAGAATACTAAAGTTGCACCAACAGATGTTGGAAAGAATCTCATGATGAAAAGAACCATGATCACTCCAAAGAAGGAAAAAGTGCAGAATAAAGAAGGTGGTGATGTATGGTTGTGATCAAATATTTTTTGAATAAGATGTACTTCGGGTGGAAATCTATGCAAAGTAATTATAGATAGTGGTAGTTGTGAAAATATGGTTTCTCAAGAAATGATTGAGAAACTAAAATTGTAATGTAAAAAGCATCTCAATCCTTATCGGATTTCATGGTTTAAGAAAGGGAATGAATTTATAGTAGATAAAAGGTACTTAATCAAGTTTTCTATAGGAAAGAGTTATAATGATGAAATATAGTGTGATGTTATTCCGATGGATGCATATAATGTGTTATTGAGAAGATCATGACAATTTGATAGAAAAATAATTCATGATGGAGCAAAGAACATGTACACTTTTAATAAAGGTGGTACAAAGATAGTTGTGTTACCTTTTAAAGAGGAAGAGAAGATAAAAAACATGCATTATACTAAAGAAGTTATCTATGTTAGGGTGTGGAGCTAAAAGCTTCAAGTTTGCAGACAGAGAAAAAGTGGTTGCTGAAGTTTAATAAGCACCAGAGTCGGCAGCATGATCGACATCGGTCGTGACCAGTGCAGAAGGCAATCGGTGACAGCAAGAAGTCGGTCGACGTTGGCAGAACCAAGAAAGCAGGGACCGACGTCAGTCGCCTGTGTGTTCTAGAACTGTTCATTGCACAGACAGTTAGTTAAGTGAACGAAGTGTTTGCATGTAAAGGCCAGTTAGAGTCTTGAGCTATGTGGATAATTATCTAAATTAAGAGTCTAAGTTATTGTTTAAGTCTGGGATCTATTTATAGACCCATTGGCATGTATTGTAAGTATGAGCTGATAAAGAAGGCAAGAAAGTTCCTTCCATTGTAAGATCATTGAGTTGCAGGTTATTGCAAGCTCATAGGAGATCTACATGTGTGAGTATGGTCTGTTGAATTGCAGGTTGCAGGTTCATGGGAGATCAACTTGAAGTACTATAGAGTGCTTGGTGAACTGGCAGGGTTATTACTGACTGGTTGGAGAGGTGAACACCAATTCTGTGTGTGAGTTGGTTGTTGAGACCATTTTTGGTAGGAGAGTGTTGAAGAAGAATTACTATACACTTGAGGTGTGGGAAGCCTCTGTAAGGTGGAAGAGTGTGGCGGCTCTTTATTGTATTCTTTTCTGTAAAGTGTTAATACAAGATAGTGTATTGTCTCTCATATTCTGTGCTATTGGTGAATTCTAGTTACTTGTGCTTTTGGTTATTTTTGCATATTTAATTGCTTATATTTGGTAATCATATTGTGTTCTTTCTGAGGAGCAAGATCCTAACAAGTGGGATCAAAACAGGTGTGTTTGTTCTTGGATTCCCCAACAACTGGTATCAGAGCTTTTGGTTGGGATACTAACAGATTGGATTAGATTTGGTTAGTGTGTTTTGATTACAAGTTACTCACAGGGTTTCTATTTGAGTGGGAGTTTAGCAATGGCAGAAGACAGTAAGCTACGAATGGAGAAGTTTAATGGCAAGAACTACCAATTATGGAGGATGCAGATTGAGAATTATCTGTATCAGAAAGATTTGTACTTACCATTGGGTGGGGTTGATTGCAAACCCCGAGATATGAAGGATGAAGAATGGGAAGTTCTTGATCGGAAGGCTCTGGGATCTATTAGATTGAGTCTTGTATCGTCTGTGATTTTTAGCTTATCACAGTGTAAGACAACAATAGAATTGATGGAATCTTTGGCAAATTTATATGAAAAACCCTCAGCTTCGAATAAGGTATTTCTTATGAAGCATTTATTTAATTTTCAAATGTTGGAAGGTGGATCTGTTCATAGTCATCTTAGTGATTTCCATGGTTTGGTAAACCAGTTAAGTTCAGTCAATATTGTTTTTGATGATGAAATTAGAGCTCTCTTAATCTTGTGTTCATTACCTGAAAGTTGGGAAGGTTTGGTAATGGCAGTTTCTAATACTGTGTCTACTTCAAAAGTCTTAAAAGTGGATGATGTTGTGAGTGTGATCTTGAATGAAGAGATACGCAGGAAAAACACAGGTGAATCATCAGGAAATGCTTTGAGTGTTGAAGGCAGAGGAAGGCAAAGAGAGAAGATAGAGCGTGGAAGATCAAGGTCCAAGATAGGCAGGAGATCCAAGTCCAGGTATGGTAGAATAACCTGCTAAAAGTGTGGAAAGCAAAGGCACTTAAAGAGAGATTACAGATTAGGTGAAGATCAGCATGAAAGACATGAAGAAGAAGCAGATGTTGCGGATTATGTTGCACAGGATGCTCTGGTATGTTCTTTAGATAAAGTAGAATCTTGGGTTTTAGATTCTGGTGCCTCTTTTCATGCATCCCCACATAAGAAATTTTTTCATGAGTATGTCCAAGGAGACTTTGGAGAAATTTGTGTAGGGGATGGTAAGCCTTGTCAGATGGTTGGCAAAGGGAAAGTGAAGCTGAAATTGCAGACAGGTAACACGTGGGTGTTAAAGGAGGTCATGCATGTCCCAGTTTTGGAGCAGAATTTGATTTTTGTTAAAAGTTTGGGTGATGAGGGTTGCACAGTAACTCTCACAGCGAACTCTTGGAAGGTTACCAAGAGTGCACTTGTTGTAGCTAGAGGTAAGAAAGTAGGTACGCTTTATCTATCTACTTGTATTACTGATTCTCTTTCTGGGTTATCTACTTCAGCTGTAGATTCGGAGATGTGGCTTAATAGGCTTGGTCACATGAATAAAAAAGAGATGCATGTTTTTGAGTTAAATGGTATGCTTTCAGATTTGGAAGGCATGGATCATGATTTTTGTATGCAGAAGAAGAAGGTGACGTTTCTTGAGAGATTCGATGTTAGTGACAAGAACAGGAAAGCCTTGGTTTTCAAGGAGAAGGTGACGAACAGAGTTCAGCACAAGGGGTAGAAGAATTCTGAGCAGAGCAAGAGTGATTTGGACAAGGGTTTGATCCAAAAGGAGCTCATGAGAAAAAGTCAGTTCTCACTAGAAAAACATAGAGACCGACGTCGATAGAAAAACTGGCGTCGGCATCCAAATAGGGACCGATGTCGGCTATGTGCAGCCTGACGTTGGTGACTCAGGGCAGATAACTACCAGGGTCGGCCAGGGGAAACCGACGTCAGCAAGGAGGCAATTGCAGGGAACCAACATCAGTCGAGTGCAGATTGAGATGTGACCGGCATCGGTCACTGAGACAAATTTTGGGTGGACAGCAAGCTGTCAGGGAGTCTCAAGCACCCATATGGAGGACTGAAGGTGTAAGTAAGTTCTTAAATTCATCATTTCCCTTCTTTACACTACTTGTTGCTCACTTATGGTATAGAACCAGGAAGTTGTTAAAGAAGCAGAACAGGTAGATCCAAGAAACAGTGGGAGCTTGGCATGGATGGAGGATGTGATTCCTTGGAGGAGAACCAAACAGGAGTTTTGGGTAGAGTTGCCAGCTGGAAGTAAGCACTGAGAGATGAATGGATGTTCAGGATGAAGAAGAGTAGAAATGGATATGTGAGACGGAAGATCAGGGTATATGGTCTCGTATAAGATGTAGGGCAATGGAGGTTTGATCATTGTGTTTCTCTTTACCAGGTTGGATAATATTAGCTACATTATCCTATTACTGTATGATGTGCTTGTTGCAGGGTTACATATACAGGGTATTGCTGAACTAAAGGTAAAGCTAGTTCAGAGGGATGTCATGGAGAATCTGGGAGCAACAAGATTCTTTGGCATGAGTGTGTTCTAGAGACATGGAAGGTCACATGTTGACTTTGTTTCAGGATGATTGTGTGAGACCGGTTAGCACGCCGATGGTTGGACAGTTCACAGAACAGGTGTCTTGATTCACATAATGAGGTTAAGTGCATGGTATGTACTAGACCTGAGTTTTCCCAAGCAGTGGGAGTTGTCACAAGTTAGGAGCCAATCCGGAAGAGAAGTACTGAAGGGCAGTTCAGTGGATTCTTCGAGGGACCAGCAGCACGTGCACATGATATGCAAGTTTAATTTATTTTTTACATGGTTTGTAGATGTGGATGTGGCAGGTGATTTGGATGACATGAGTTGCACCACAGGATGTGTGGTGGTTGGTCTTCAAGAGTGATCTTGAGGAGGGATACAAAGCCAAGGGAACAAACTAGACAGAGTACAGGTACAGGTACAGGTTGTAGCTGTTTATCTCTAAGTGGGAGATTGTTAGGGTGTGGATCTAAAAGCTTTAAGTTTACAGACAGAGAAAAAGTGGTTGCTAAAGTTTGATAAGCACCGGCGTCAGCAGCATGACCGACGTCAGTCGTGACCAGTGCAGAAGGCAACCGGCGACGGCAGGAAGTTGGCTGACGTCAGCAGAACTAGGCAAGTAGGGACCGACGTCGATCACTTGTGTGTTCCAGAACTGTTTGTTGCACGGACAGTTAGTTAAGTGAATGAAGTGTTTGCATGTAAAGGCCAGTTAGAGTCTTGAGCTGTGTGGATAATTGTCTAAATTAAGAGTCTAAGTTATTGTTTAAGTCTGGGATCTATTTATAGACCCATTAGCATGTATTGTAAGTATGAGCTGATAAGGAAGGCAAGGAAGTTCCTTCCATTGTAAGATCATTGAGTTGTAGGTTGTTGCAAGCTCATAGGAGATCTACATGTGTGAGTATGGTCTGTTGAATTGCAGGTTGCAGGTTCATGGGAGATCAACTTGAAGTACTATAGACTGCTTGGTGAACTGGCAGGGTTATTACTGACTAGTTGGAGAGGTGAACACCAATTCTGTGTGTGAGTTGGTTGTTGGGACCATTTTTGGTAGGAGAGTGTTGAAGAATAATTATTGTGCACTTGAGGTGTGGGAAGCCTCTGTAAGGTGGAAGAGTGTGGCGGCTCTTTATTGTATTCTTTTCTGTAAAGTGTTAATACAAGATAGTGTATTGTCTCTCATATTCTGTGCTATTGGTGAATTTTAGTTACTTGTGCTTCTGGTTAGTTCTGCATATTTAATTGCTTATATTTGGTAATCATATTGTGCTCTTTCTGAGGAGCAAGATCCTAACAAGTGGGATCAGAACAGGTGTGTTTGCTCTTGGATTTCCCAAAAATCTAAGATATGAAAGCGGTAGGTTGTTATATATTAGTAGCAAAGAATGAAGAAATAAAAATGATGCCAATACCAATAGAAACAACAAAAGTGTTGAAATAATGTGTAAATGTTATGCCTAATGAGTTACTAGATGGTTTACCATTAAAGATAGATATTTAACATTACATTGATTTAATTCCAAGATCAGATCTACCCAATCAAGTAGCTTATAGGATGAGTCTAAAAAAACATACAAACTTAAATAAACAAGTTACTGAATTGGTAAGAAAAAAGGTGATAATAGAGAGTATGAGTCCATGTGCAACACCAACATTGCTAACTCCATAGAAATATGAAGGATGGAGAATGTGTGTGGATAGTAAAGAAATTAATAAAATTATAATAAATTATAAATTTTCTATACCTTATTTAGATGATATGATGGATGTGCTTGTAGGAACAAAATATTTTACCAAGATTTATCTAAGGAGTGGTTATTATCAGATTCAAATTTGTGAAGGAGAAGAGTGAAAAATTGCATTCAAGACTAGAGATAATTTATATGAGTGAATGGTGATGTCATTCAGATTATCTAATGCACCTAGCATATTTATGAGGGTAATGAATATAGTGCTATGAGAATATAGTGGTAAGTTTTTGGTTATTTATTTTTATGATATTTTGATATTCAATAAGACTAAAGAAGAACACTTACAACATTTGAGAATGGTAATGGATTTTTGAAGGAGAAGTTGTATACAAATTTGAAAAAGTGCAGGTTTATGCAAAATAATTTGGTATTTTTGGGATTTGTAGTTTTAGTAGATGGTGTGAAAATGGATGAAGAAAAGTTAAAGGAAATTGTTGAGTTTCCTATTCCAAAAAGCATTACAGAGGTAAGAATTTTTCATGGTTTAACAATTTTTTACAAAAAAATTATTAAAAAATTTAGTAGTATTGTGGCACCAATAATAGATTACATGAGAAGGAAATAATTTGCATGGACTAGAGTAGCCACAAAAAATTTTGAATTTTTAAAGAAGAATATTACAGAAAGCCCAATTTTAGCATTATCAAAATTTAACAAAGTGTTTGAGGTTGATTGTGATGCTTCATTTGTGGGAATTAGTAATGCGCTGAGTCAAGAAGGAAAGTCAATGGCATATTTCAGTAAGAAATTGAATGAGGTAAGAATAAATTATTTTATTTATGATGTTGAACTTTATGTAATTGTATAGGTATTAAGATATTGGAGGCATTATTTAGTGCCTAAAGAGTTTATACTATTTACAGATCATGAAGCTTTGAAGTATGTGAATACACAAAAGAAGTTGAATAGTAGGCATGCAAAGCGGGTTTCTTTTTTACATAGGTATACTTTTGTGTTAAAAAATAAATCAAAAAAATAAAATAAGGTAGTTGATGCATTGAGCAGGAGGGTAGCATTATTAACTACTCTAGTGAGTGAAGTAGTTGGATTTGAATCTATCAAAGAATTATATAATACTAATCCATATTTTATCAAGGTAGTTGAGAAGTGTAAGAATCCATTAATAGGTGGGATAGATGCTACTCATGATAATTATCTTATGTAAGAAGGTCATCTCTTCAAAGGGAAATAATTATGAATTTTAGTTGGGTCTCTACGAGACAATATAATAAGAGAATTACATAGTGGTGGTTTGGCTAGACATTTTGGTAAGATGAAGATAATAGCTTTGGTGAAAGAAAAGTATTTTTGGCCAAAGATGAAGAGGGATTTGAAAAGGTATGTTTCAAGGTGAAAAATATATTAAGTGGCTAAAGGACATGCATAAAATACTTTATTATATATGTCATTACCGATTCTAAGAGGACCATGGATAAATTTGAGTAGAGACTTTGTGTTGGGATTGTCAAACACACAGAGAGATAACGATTCAATTTTTTTAATTGTAGATATATTTTTTAAAATGGTTTATTTCATTTCATGTAAAAAAATCAATAATGTCACTAGAGTTGCATAATTATTTTTTAAAGATATTGTGATATTACATAGTGTTCTAAAAACTATTACTTCAGATAGAGACACAAAATTTCTAAGTCATTTTTGGAGGACTTTGAGGAAGAAGATGGGTAATAAGCTACAATTCAGTAGTGCATATCACCCACAAATAGATGGACAAATATAATTTATAAATAAGAAATTAAAAAATTTATTGAGATGCATAGTGGGAGAGAAGCCAAAGCAGTGGGACTTGGCTTTACCATAAGTTGAGTTTGTATATAATAGTTTAGTGAATAGATCAACAAGAAAGTTTATTTTTTAAATTGTTTATAAGAGAAATCTTATGGGTGTTTTATATTTGATACAATTTTCAATTGTAGATCGAATTGGTGATGATGCAGAAGTGTTTGTAGAGCATATGCAGTAGTTGCAAGGAGTAAGAAGAAAGTTGCATGAAAGTAATGAGAAATATAAAATAGCAGTGGATGTTAGAAGAATATCCAAGGTATTTGAAGGAGAGTCGGTAATGGTTTACTTAAGAAAAAAAAAAATTCAAAAAACACATACAATAAGTTGAAGTACAAAAAAATTGGACCATGCAGAATTGTGAAGAAAATCAATGATAATACCTATGAGGTAAGTTTACCATAAAATTTTGATACATCTTCAGTATTTAATGTTTCATATTTATATGAATTTCATGGAGAAGATGGTGAAGATGGTGAAGATGAAAAAGTAAATTGGGAGCAGCAGGTTCCAAAAAAGAAGAAAGGAAAAATAGTGCAAGATTTGGATTGAAGATAGTGAGAACAAGGCAAAAAAATTATAACAGGTATTTGGTGCAGTGGGAAGGATTGTAGTAAGAAGCAACACTTAGATTACAAAATAGGAGCTGAATAAGATTAACGTTGAAAAATGGTAGTAGTATAGTCAGTCCAACTCATAGGAGTTGAGTTGTTTTCAACTAGAGGAGACTGATGTAGAAAAAATAGGTCAACCTTTCAAAGGCCATAAATTTTGACCTATAACTCTATTTGAGCTCTTCCACATGTCAAAACAATCGTATCAAAAAGATCATTGCTTTTCTAGGTAGTTATACTTGTCTAATAATGTTTTCAATATTTTTAGAGGTCATACATGATCATCTGAGGGTCTAAAATTATGATTTAATTTTTTTTTTAATTTTTTCTATTTTTTTATAAATTATATATTTTTAAAACTGGACGTCAACTTCAGTTGAATTTTATCTCATAGTCTAATTATAGTGTTTAGAATATTTCAGGAGATTTTTTGAATATTTTAAGAGATTTTAAAAATAGGCATTTTTTTTAGATTTTAATTTTTTTTTTTTTTTTTTCATGTAAACTCTAATTTCTAAATTGAGGCTTATTTAAGCATAGTTTGGGTTTTTAATTATTTTGATTCATTCAATACGAATCAATACAAATTATTGTTCAAAATCTTGGCCTATTGGTAATTTTATTTGTCATAATAGTTTTTGATTTCATTATAGGGGTTTTCATTCAATTGGCTCTCCCTTTATTTATTGAGTTCCTTGTTTAACAAGGTACCTGTTGAGGTTCGTGTACATTCTTGTTAACCCATGGAGGGTGTGGGAGTGATAAATTTATTGGTTGAGATTTTTTGTAATGCTAAATCATTGTAGTTGGCATATATTTTATTGAATGCCTGATTCAAACATTGTACTTATTGGGTAGCACAATGGGTTCCTTGTGCTTATTCCTTTGGGCTTGTATTTATATTCACATAATAAAACTACCAACCTATGAGGGTTGTTTAGTTTATTGTGTCAACCCAATTCATGTAATTTTAGACTCGATTATTCAGTGTATTGTTTGAAAATATATGTTGTATCTTGTAGTATTCATTTTGTAATTATAATCAACATCCTAAAATTAAGGATTATAAGGTAACATGGTAGCTACATTGATTAATTGCACTTGAACATGGTTAAATTTAAGTTGTTGGAAGTCCCTTGTTATGAGGAGAATTATCCACATGGAATTGGTAATTAAGGCTATATTAATCATGGCCGTACTAATTACATGTATGTATCAATGTTATTCAACTTGTCTCAGTTATTAAATTATGTATGTGAGATAATTATTCTATTCATTTACATATTAGTTAATTATAGGGTGCTTGGAGCATTCTGTATTATATATATGATAACAATCTTAATCTTGGGAACACATATTGCTTAACAAATTAAGTATATAGACTCATTTCATATATATATTCATGCATGTTGTAATTCAGCCACATCATACTATTAAGTACTAAAAAATAAATTTAAAATGCAATATGTTATGGCCTTGTGGGAACTTGGTTTATGATGCTATTCTCAGAGGTTTATATCTTTAAAAGCCCCCTAAAATATGTTTTCAACCAAGAAATTTATACTAAAATAAAATTAAAACATATATAATGACACTTAATTTTCACCACCTAATGCAGTAACCCTTAATTTGTATTTATTATTTTTTCTAACCACTAACCTAGACTGAGTTTGCTATACAACCATTTTCTAGGTGTACCGTCCTAGTTTCTAGGTCGACAGGGACCAAAAAAGGAAATACTTGGTATCTTAAAAGGGAATACATTTCTTTATTACTGAAAGAACCAGACTACCTGATTTGATGAATTGAGCATTTGAAGTTGAAGTTATCGGTTAGCATGGTGGATGTTTGTTGATTTTTTCCACTTGTAAGCTAATAAAGTAAAAAGGATTTACATTCGAGCTATTGTGAATACATTACCAGGCACCATGTATTCCAATACAAAATGGACCAATTTGTTTAAAAAACATGCCAAAACACCCAATTATATAGAAGGTGAGGATTCATTTTATAATGCCTTTTGGTTTTAGTATAAAACTGTAAGCTCAATATCATTTACAATTAAATTTTATCCATAGACAGATAGATCCATTTCAGTTCAGTTTGAAATGTTTTAGACGAATGCCACATCATTTTTCTCAAACTTTATATTAGTCTTTTTAATGTGAGAAAGGTTTGGTTCAAATTTTTATATAGTAGGTTAAACATGTTAGATATGTGACAATAGAGTTAAATGTTAGATCCCTTTGCAATGCGATTTGTAGTCCACTTCTCGATAGCAGATGTAGGGGGCATTTGTCCATTCTATTTTTAGGAGGAGGAATCCTAATGGTGTTTTGCCAAATAGGTGTATTTATCTTTGTAGAGTTCTCAATTAATCTATGACAAGTTCACATGTAATCTATTCATCTTCGAGATAATAAATTATCATACGTCATAAATGTTTTCTTAATTTTGTTAAGATTTTACCACTTAAATCTGGAGTTAATTTATCTCATGTATGTTTATTATATCTATTTGAATCATCTTGTTCTTACAAACTTATATTCTATTTATTGGTTATTTGTGGCTGCGAAATCTCTGGTTCCTAACTTTTTTGTATTATTATTTGTATATCGTATTATTTTTAAAATTTAATTCCACTAACTTTTCAATCAAAACAAATTGGCATCTAATTATCTCTGTATTTTTTGTTTTTGAAGAACCCAACTCGCATTGGGTGCACTGTTATCTTACTGCTCTAAAGTTCCTGTTTAGCCTTGCCTCTTATTTCCACGACTTGGGCTTTGGCTTTCTGTGAGCAAGAGTTCTGCCCCAATTAGAATCCACCCACCTTTCTGTTTGCAAGCAATATTCAACAATTAGAATTCACCCATCTTAAAAATTATTTGTGTATATGCTTCATCGATCTTTACTCCTGGAAGGAATGTTTACTTCTGGAGAGACCAATCCTTCAAAGCATGTGATATCAAGAATTACCACTGACCTACAACAATTTGGACGGGTTAGAGAAGCTAATGTGTTCTGCTGGTTTTATAACAGAAATTCCAAATCCAAGCTAAATCAACGCGATAAGGCTATGCAAGAAATGTCCAAAGCCATTGTTGAAGTGTCTTCGTCTACAATTGATCTGCCACAACCTATCGTTCCAGGCTTTCTCTCTTCACGAGATCGTCCTGAAGCTGTTATCTCTGACAAAATTGCTCCTAAAAGTATGTCCCAGTCCAATACAATTCATGTGACCGGTGAAACCCCTTCTTCCGAAATGCCACCTGTTGCTGTCAGAAACCCCATCGATTATGGTCAGATGAAGATGAAAGGAAAAACTATTGAACAATGCAGCAGCGTTCAAGAACCAATATCAAGACGCTTAGCAGGTGGAGGATTAATTAATGCAAGTATGTATCTTGATAATTCTACTCCTAAAACCCATTGGATCATCATAATAATTTTGTCAAGAGGGAAGAAACTTATATTCAACAATACAACAGTCAATCCCCAATATCCAAAGGTGCAACAGGAGTAACAATCAATGATGCATCTCAACCTATTGCTAAAGGATCTTCTGCTTCACTTGATCGGCGTCAAATTGCTATCTCTGATAAAATGGCTCCTAAGATTATGTTCCAGTGCAAAACAAATCAGATGATGAGTGAAAACCCTTCTTCTGAAGTGCCATCTAATTCTACTATCGGGAACAAACTGGATTATGTTCATCTGAAGATGAAAGGAAAATGTATTGAACATTGTAATAACGTTCAAGCACCAATATCAAGAGGATCAGCAGCTGGAACAATAATTAATGCAGGTATATATCCTGCTAATTCTAGTCCGACAATCCCCACAGGTCATCATCACAAATTTCTGGTTAAGAAAGAAAATGGTGTCCAACAACACAGCACTCAAGCCCCAATATCCAGAGGAGCAACAAGAGAAATGAGCAATGATGTTGCATATCGCCAGTCTCAGACTAATGCTACATTTCCACTCAATGCATCACAATTCGAGAGACAGCCATGTTTGGATCATCTTACATCGTCAGAACTTTTCAATTTCAAGCATACTATTAATCATGCAAACACTGGTATGGATATATATTCTCCCATGTCTACTCTAGTTAAAAAAGATTTAGTTGTCATTAATTACTACATTAGCTTGCATAGAATTATCCTTACTCGTTTTTGTGTTCAGGATCAGCCATGGACTTCTTCATCAAGTGTTGTTCAATAACAGATTTTATTTGCAACAAGCCATATGAAGTTCCCATGGGACCAATAAACCTGAGGGCTGTGTTTGGCCAAAATGTAATTTTGGTTGACCAATTTGGCCAACAAGTACCTGTGAATGAATGGGGTATCACCTTGCAAGGGCTGCAACCTTGGGCTCTGTATTACTTGGTATGTATGCACCCTAATCTCTTATGGAAATGTTAAGCCTCTCAAACGAGCTTGTTATCTGGTGTTTATATCACTCTGTTCCTTGCACGATAGTGTATGAAAAACGAGATTTATAAAACTAATGGGATTTTTCTAGCATAGCTCAATGCACCAGACCATTGAAATTGGAAAGTGTTTCATTCTAAGTAGTTTAAGTCCCATAGTTGTAGAAAAGAAAATTTCTGGCTTAAAAAATTTCATGTTGAATCTTTTACTTGAAATTTGGTGCGACTCCCACAATCTTGAGTTTCTTTAGGCAGAACAGATGAGAACATTTCATTGACCTTGTTTCCCATATAGTTATATTAACTGAATACTTTCTCAATAGTGGATAATAATGAAGATATATATAGTTTGGAACCACGTCTCTGTTCATATTTATATAAGGTAAATTACAATACTGAATATATATATACATTTACATATGATATTATAATACTAAATAAATATACATTTAAATACATGTTAGAAAAATAAAAACATATAAAAACAAAAAATAGAACACACATATTGCTACAGTAATCATGGAACAAGATTTTTATTAATCTTCTTGAATCTTGCAGATCTTCTTGATCTTGCTTATCTTGCTCAATTACAATACTGCCCTATGGGTCTATTAAATAGATTTGAAAAACTAACAATAATTAGAAAAAACAAACCAAAGACTAATTTTAGTCTTTACATGCAAACTGCAACTCTAACAGTTTCACTAACTGTTTGTTAACTAACTGATAGTTAACTGCTGCATGCATGAGAAGTGGAGAAATTAACTCCAGTTTCCAACACTCCCTCTTAATTTCTACCACAAACTATTTCAGCATTTACAATTCCTAAATTTTGTCTACCAGCTTCAGCTAGGATGTTTTTCTTTTGCAGAATACACTGCCTCTCATGCGGAATACACCGCCTTGCGAAATACATCACCTTACATGTGGAATACACCACCTTGTCTTCATACAAAACAAATACAATTGCTCAATGAGCGTTCACTCAGTGTTTAAGACTGAGGAGTAGCCTGTCGAAAGGCTATCAACGGACATGATTATGTCCAACACTACAAGCTTCCTGATTGTTTATCTATCTTTCACCCGACGCTTAACTGCTCAGGTTTTCTCCAAGAACTCTGCTGGGTTCTTTCCACGTTGGTCTAGATTTTCCAACGATCGGCCTATTCTTCAGACACTTTGACAGCTTCACTCGATGTTCAACACATACACTTTCACAGCTTCACTCACTGTGTAACACACACTTTCACAGCTTCACTCGCTATGTAACACAAGCTCTGCAGAGCTCTTACCAAATCTGGAGCTCTTACCAGCTCTCACGAGTGCCTCTTGCACTACCTTCTTTCTTCAACTGTTCTGCTGCTTGGCTCTTTTTAACACCTTCACAGCTTCTTGGATATAAATCCTTTTTTTTTTCTTTCTTCCTTCTCCTCCCTGAGTAGTGTTTCTGTGCACTGCTCTTCTTTGAACATTTAGAAGTTGTTGCTTCTGTGCCTCTGAGTGCAGGGAGCGATCTCTTGTTCTTTTTTTTTAAATTTCCACAGTCTGCCATCAGGGTTCTTCAACGCTCCGTTGGTCTTCTCTTTCTTCCAACTCAGCGGGCACTTTCTCTACGATTTGATTTTCCAGCTCTCCTCTACTCCACTGCAGATCTTCGACCCTTTCTGGACTGTTGTCTTGTCGATCTCCTGACAGTGCTTCTGGCTGTCTCTTCACGTCCCTCTGCTTCACACCTGTGCTTTGACTACCTGCGCATTCTTTTAGACTTTTGCTACACGATTTTTCCTTGTCTTCTGCGCTTCTTTTTTGTGGCTAACTGCTACGACTTATATGTTGTCAGCCTAGGGCGTCTCTTCGGCTTCCTACTGACTACGCGCTAAAAACTTTTACCAAATTTCTAGTCTTTGACTGCTACGCCTCAGACCTTTTTTTGCAAACTGCTGCGCTGGCCTTTACATGACCTGTCGGGTCTGCTCTTCCTTTTCTGCGCTGGCTTCCAATCTGGCACTTCCAACGAACTGCTCCTTTTCTGGACGCTTCCAAAAAATAGGCTGCAACACATTTCTTTAACTTTATCACTCAAATTCTTGCTGGGCTACATTTCTTTCAAACCTGTGATCTCAAGACTTCTGCCAGCTGCGCACTTGCTGCGCCAACCACCTTCTGCCAGTCACCTTTGGCTGCGCCCAAAACTATTGACTGCGCGTGCTTCAGACTTTTTTTGCAGTCTTTTGCTATTGTGCGTCGCTCTAACCTAACTAGCTCACTCCTTCACGCTTCCTGCACCAAATTTTGATGCATCGACCAGGCTCTACTTGCACTTTTCCTTAGTGCTTCAAACTGCTGCATCCTCCTTTCTTGCTGTGGACTGTGATCTCCTTTTTTCTCCTTTGTTTTGTCTGTGCCTTGCCTAAGCGCTTCCTTCACTAGTGCACGCTCTCTTCTTGTCTTCTACGATTTCTTCTAACCAGGGGCTTCTGCCACAACCTGGGCTCTGATACCAATTGTTAGAAAAATAAAAACATATAAAAATAAAAAATAGAACACACAGATTGCTACAGCAATCAAGGAACAAGATTTTTATTAATCTTCTTGAATCTTGCAGATCTTCTTGATCTTGCTTATCTTGCTCAATTACAATACTTCCCCATGGGTCTATTAAATAGATTTGAAAAACTAACAATAATTAGAAAAAACAAACCAAAGACTAATTTTAGTCTTTACATGCAAACTGCAACTCTAACAGTTTAACTAACTGTTTGTTAACTAATTGATAGTTAACTGCTGCATGCATGAGGAGTGGAGAAATTAACTCGTCTCCAACAATACATTTATATATAATAATACTAAATAAATATACATTTCAATGCAGATAAACTGTCAACTAAATTAAATTGTTGAATATTTTCTATCATAGAAGACTCTCTGGTTTAAATTGTTGTTGCATATCTTAAATCATAAAAGACATTAATTTATAGTAATTGACCTCTGACACCCAAATTGCATGAACTATTTTTTAAAGGTATTATGTGCACGGAGTAGAGCTTGGAAGACCATGGCATCAATTTAATCAGCTTCTAACTCCAAAACAATATTTTATCATAGCATAAGTGCGAACTAGAGTTGTTGCAATTTTCTTTTTAAACTTGTGAGAAGCTTTTTTAATTTTTTCAATGCATCTTGATAATGTCAGCATTTGGTAAATACTTGAATAAAAATAAGAACATGGTAGTTTTCTTTCAAATACGGTGTTATTGCCACTGTTATTTTGTCTAAAGGGTAAAATGCTAAGTTCTAACAATAATTATGGGACCCATCTGACCGTGGCATAATAATGCAGATATAATGAATTTTAATTATAGCTGTCCTACTATTTCACAAGATGATTATGCATTTCATAAACAACTATGTTATTACTAGCAATTGTATGTAAGGAATTTGCAATATAAATATTGATAAAATAAAAGAAGTGTTTTATTAATTAATATTTATATTTTAGATAAATCTATGTCAAATACATTGATAGATATTAATACATATAAGTGTTTTAAGAATGATATCTATCAAAATGATTATGCATTTCATAAACAATTGTGTTATTACTAGTAATTGTATATAAGGAATTTGCAATATAAATATTGATAAAATAAAAGAAGTGTTTTATTAATTAGTATTTATATTTTAGATAAATCTATGTCAAATACATTGATAGATATTAATACATATAAGTGTTTCAAGAATGATATCTATCTGTATATTATCTAAGATATGTATATTAGATTATTTTTAAAATTTTATTATTATAATTTTTATAATATTATTAAATAATTATGGAATAAATAAAAAATGTGTATAAGTTTTTTTAATATTGGCTATAAAATAATTAAATGTTAACACACTTATGTTATTATACAAAATTACTTTTGAAATGTCATTGTAGGAACACCTATCAATGTAATTATTTTATTTTGTGATAAATAAAATTATCACAATAAAATTATAATTCATTATTGAATAATTAAAAGTCCAAATACATAAATAAATTATAATACAATATATATATAAATAAATAATTATTAAATTATTTTAATTTTTGAGGTAAATTAAATCACAAAAATAATAAATATAATTCATCTAATATATAAATACATAATTAAAATATTTTATTTTGAAGTAAATGAAAGTATAATTCACCCATCAATATTATTAAATAATTACGGTTTAAATAAATAAATAAAAAGTGTGTATAAGTTATTTTTAATATTGACTATAAAATAATTAAATGTTAACACACTCACACCATTACACAAAATTATCTCCCAAATATATTGTTATAAAATATATGATAAAAATAAAAAAATAATAACAAAGAAACATAAATTAAAATAAAATGAATTATTAAAAAACTAGTTATAATAAAAAATATATATATATATATATATATATATATATATATATATATATATATATATATATTAAAAATGTATGTCAATATTAAATATTTTAATGAAGAATAATGACATTATTTAAAGCTTATATAATTTTGTGGGGCAAATTTGTTAATTAGGTCAGCAACATTCATTGAGAGAAGTTGTAATAAGAGACAACAATTAATTCCTTGTGAAATGTGTTTTTAAAATTTCTTTCCTATATTTATTTTGTTGTTGAATTTTAAATTTGTTAATAGTATGAAGCATTAATTTGGGTTAATGATATATCAAGAGAATTTTTATATCTTTATATATACATTAAAATCCAACAACAAAAAATAGTAATGTTATTTAATGCAACAAAATAAATATTTACATAATAGACTTATTATTATGGTAAAAGTTAGATTATTATTTTAATTTATTGACCACTCGCTTTTCGTATCTTCCACTAGTCATTGGGGAGGAAACACATCACCATTACTGCCCTTAACCTCTATGCAGCAACCACACCAATATGTGCCATGTAGTAGAAGCAAGTAAATATTATGATGTTGATTCTCCAATATCCAGTGTGAATTGTTGATCAGATACAAAATGCAAGGCTCATTTATTTATCACAAAAACAATCAAATAAAATTATCTGCATCTTAGGGAAAGGAAAAAATGGTCATGAAAAAGAGACTTATATGCATAAAACTTTGGTTTATACATGTTTTACAATGCTCAATGAATAAGTAAAAATAATTGTCAAACTTGTTCTCATATATGAAAAATTCATATATAAATTACAATTTTTTTAAGATGTTAATGAAAGCATTATTTTGGGTTAATAACACATCAAATAAACCTTTGCATCACACAAAAAAATATTAATATTATCACATACAAAAGATAGATATTTGTATAATAAAATTCCAACATGGTAAGTGTTCATTCGATAAAATATTCATATATAAATCAATTTTATTTGATATAATCTTAGATCTATTATTAATTGAACCATTTGATTAGGTTAATAATACAATACAATGTGAGTGTATATATAATGAAATTATTACCATACATATCTTTAATATACGTTGACATTTTCTATGGCTCAACAACTACATTTTCTATGGTCAACAAATAATTTATGTTATGTGCATTTTAAAAAACTATAACCTATTCTATACAAGATTTTTAAAAAAGCAATCAAATTAATTTTAATCGCTGATGAAATTTTGATTTCTTTTATACCAAAAAATTCTAAATAACAAGAATAAAGGCAAACAAAAAAATTATTATGCAAACATAATTCTAAAGCATTGATCTTTTATCCATATTTTATAATACAATCACATTTGTTCTCAACGTTGAATGTCAACTATCAATTAGGTACATAAGGCAAGGTTCATTTTGGCAAGTGTGTGCTTGTCAACAAAATTAATATTAAATAAAATCAAAAGTAAAGATAATTAATAGTATATTGAAAAAATATAATTTATGTGAGAGCTCATCGTCTAAAAAATTGAGTTTAATATTATGTTGAGAGCAAGTATGATTGAGGATTTGAAAATGAGAAAATAACTTGATTTATTTCATGAGTTATGGTTCTAATTCAAATATAAAAATATATAGATTAGATTTGTTTTCAATATGCCATTAATGGAACCATTAGTATGTATTATTAACACATCAAACTAACCTCGGGATCCTTACATACACATTAAAAACTAGCATGGAAAATATTAGTGCTTTTAGCAAAAAAAAATCACAACCCACAAACCTATACAAAAATTTATGAAAATAATAAATCTATTGATTAAAAAATTGATATCAGTGTCCGAAATAAAATTGAGACAAATAATATATTCTTGTGGCATTCACATAGAGATATTAATTCTTGAGCTCAACTCACCTAACAATATTTGTATGTGTAATCTCTAATTTGTGTGCAATAAGGTATCAAAACTACACAAAATTTCAAATCCATAACCTGTTCTTACATAAACCCTAAGAAGAGCCATAAACCATTCATGGAGCATTTTTTACAATAATCCAATAATTTCATCCCATCAAATAATATATAACTATTTAAAAAATGAAGGCACAAGTAATTCTTTGTGTTATTCAGATGATAGATCTCACATTGATCTAATCCTAACTCTGACCACCTTCTAATAACAGTATAAGGATTTGGCAAGAATTAAATCCTATCCATATAGATTTATAAATAAATTAATGAGAAGAACAAATGTAAATAACTAGATATCCATGTCAGCAATAAAACTAAAGGCAAAATATTCTCATAGAATAGATTATATATGCATTAGTAGCAAGGATATGTGATTGTATTCATACTCCAACTTATAATGTGGACCTTCTATTAGGTATGGAACTTAAAATGGTTTTTAAATAGTTTTTTATGTCTTTGTGGGTTTGAAACATTGTATAGTTTTGATTGATCGATGTACACAAAACATATTTTGAGTTTATAGTCATTATCGGGTCTCTTTTTTCATAGCATAAGATATCTATTTATAGTTATCTTTTTATGGTACAAGAGATTGATTTCCAAGGGTGAAAACCATAAACCTCAAAATATTTTTTAATTATTTAAGTTAATAGTGGAGATTGAAAAGAGATATTAGATTATTTTTTTGGCCTATTGAAGATCAGGTTAAAGATGTAGAAGCTTGATAGGTCAATAAATTTAATTAATGAGATTTATTCTTTCTCATTGTTGTTGACAACACTGTTGTTCAAAAAAATTTGTTTTTTATTTTTTTCCACAATGAAACATTTGTTTTTATTATTCAATAGGATTACAAAGGCCTAGATTTTTTTTGATATATTTTCTTACATCGACCATAGAATGGGAATGAAACCATTGTGAGGTAAGTTAATCTCTATTTTCTTGAAAATATAGTTTTTCTATAAGTCATTGATATTTGATGAAAAATTCATTGGTAAATCATAGGTATCATATTAGCGAGATGGACTAACCTTAACCATGGTCAAGTGAACTTGAGTATTTGTTTACGCTGATATTATTTTTTTATTTTTTTTTCACATAGTGAAACATTAATTTTGTTTATTTAGTAGGATAGTGAGTCCTTTTTTTATAGATTTGTAGTGAAATATATCTATGGATATTTCTTTCTATCCTCATGAAGTAAATTGTCATTTTGCAATGGTGAAAGCCATTATCCTTCAAATAATTTTTAGTTAAGATTTAGATTGTTGGCCATTGAAAATATTTTTTTCTTAAATCCATTATTATTTGATGAAAAATATATTGGCAAGACATAGGTCTCCTATTGGCTAGATGGACTAACCTTAGTTGTGATCAAAATAATTTGTTTAGTAGTTTTAGCTAATATGTTTTCCATACCCAAATTTTTATATACCCTAAGATGCAAAGAATGTATATTTATTTTGCTTTATAGTATTATTTATTTATTTTATTATTTAATTACTATAAAGGAATGATTGAATCAGGATGTTCAGATCTTTCAATGTTTTGGAACCATTATTAGGTAAGTGAAGCTCAAATCATTATCTATATGTAAATATGGTTAAAAAAATCTCATTTGTATGGGGAAGATACAAATATTATTATTTTTAATAAGGTTTGCAGGGGAAAAAATTTATGAATAGTTAAGTGTTAATGGCAGTGACTCAATTTCACTTTTTACCATACCAATGCATGACACACACTAGAAGTAGGAGAAACCAAATATATTTATTCCTCAAAATTGTCTATTAGGTACAAAAGGAAAGGCTCATTCTAGTAGATGTACATCTTGTAAGGAAAGTTTAATTAGTTTCTTTATTTGTAGGTAATTTATCTTATTAGGATTGTTGTTTTGTTTAGATGTAAATTTGATAAATTGACTTTTTTTTGTTGAAAGATATCAAATATATGTGACACTTTAATTCTATATTCATATTTGAGGGGGAAAATAGGGGGGAAATATTAACACACCTTAGATGCATTTTTATTTATATCAAATGAAAGAATATGTTGAATAATAAATTTAAGCCACTTAAAATGTAATAAATAACATGAGTGTATAATAATAAATGTAAGTTCAAATAAAATTATAAGGAAAAGCATAGTTTTGAATAAATTATAGCTATAAAAAAATATTAGGGGGAAATGAGATATTATAGATTTTCTAAACCTCTAATTGAATGTCATAAAGTATTCATAACAAAAAAACATACAACTATTATCCAAACCTAAAGGCTAAACAAGCAATAAGAAGGAAAAAACTAGATGGGAATACAATGATGTGTGTTACTATAATAATTTATAATATGCATACCATCAACCTCTAGTCCTACAGTTGTATTAAAAAAAAACTCCATCATTGTGTATACCAAGGCCCAACTCACTACTTTCACTCTATATTGATGGTTCAATTAATCCAAATCACTCCTTTGGAATGGTCTTAACCAACTAATTCAACATCTTCCCCATACCGAGCCTCCTAACATATTCAATATATATATATATATATATATATATATATATATATATATATATATATATATATATATAATACCTCTTTTATAATGTGATCATGAATATTTACTAATATTTTTTTCAATTTATCTTTAATAAACCTTTCAATCCTAACAACTAACACAACACCATAACCCATATCCATAAAATGTTATCCAACCAAATATGACCATGAAAAACTATCACTTTCAACTGGTCCTTTATCTTTACCAAAAATTATTTTTGGTGCATCATTCATCCAACCATTATTTGATCATAAAAGGTCCTACTCATACTCAAAATGTTTCAAGAAGAGATCAATCATACTTTTCATACTCCCTTCTTGAACAATCTAAACAGATGTAGAGGTACCCAATAAAGCACAATTCATATCACTTGCTTATTCAAAGTAAAATTTCTTCAACAAGTGCCACTCCATCTCATTTGAATGTGTTTATAGTTTTATGGTTTGGATAGGGGTTATACCTTGGAAATCGTCTCCAATCTATCCCAAATTTTGAGGAGATCTTTATCAACCTTGCATTTAGAAAAAACATATCAACTTGTTGAACTCTAAGCTGAAAAAAATAAAAAATGCTTTTAAATTACTTATTAAAACTAAGAAAAAACCATAAAATAACAAAATATTTTAAATTACACATTTGAAAAAAAAATGTTGGAACTGATAAACATTCAATTTCATCAGTAAACACCAAAAATTAATAACATGCAATAAAATTAAAAGAATAAAAGTAAAATGGAAAATCATTATAGGACCATACCTTCATTTCCACTTTTATTTATTATGAATGAAGTGGTACATTGAAAAAATAAACTCATAGCTATCCCACTCAAGTATTCTACTTGAATATGCAAAACTAAAAAAAACATAAAATCAAGAAATAAATTCTAATAACTTTATAATTGCTTGGATATGTTGCAATATTAAGAAATGAAAAACTTAAAGGCTAGAATAAATAAAAAATATAATAGATGAAATTAAATAAAAATTAATAAAAGGTAAAATTATTTGAACACCATCCTTTATTGTTATTGTTCCATATTTGATCTCATAACAATAACAATATTTTATATCTTTTCCAAACCCCATTTCAAGGCATGAAATGATGTTTTCTCAACAAGTATTGTCTTATTATCTTGTAATGAAAAAGGGTAAACAATTCAATTATGAACTATAATCCTTGAAAAAAACTAGACAACATTTAGAAATGGAATAGATTTATAAGATATTTTCAGATTTCCCAACATAACAAAATGCTTTATTTAAATTTGTATATATCTATAAAACACTATTGCATACCGTGATATAAGGTCTGGAAAAATGTTTATATAAATTAGCCTCAAAACACCATATCTGTAGTAAATTAAAAAACCTAATAAAACAAAAAATTTAAAAAATAAACAAAAACACAATGAAATGATTTCCATATGCACAAAAATATATAAAATTACATATTTTTAGGTAAAAATAACTTTCCAAGTTTAGAAAGATATGTTATAGGTACAAATGCTCTCTAAAAATGTAACAAAAATAAAAATGATGTATATTTTTCACCCATTGCACATAAATAAATGGCATATTTTCTTTCCATATTTACAATTTTTTAAAAAATCACAAGATAACTTCAAAAAAACTATAATGCCATGCCTTCATTTTTTCTCTCTATAGTGGGTAGTCCTACCCAAAATAAATTTTAGCAACCATGTTTTGTTAATATGTACAAAGTTGGAGTAAAATAGAAAATCAAAGTACACTCAATAATCCTATTATTAGACGAACCATATTTTGTTATGAATGATTACATAAACTCGCTAAAAGAATTCAATGGAAACATGCCTAAAATAAATATGAATTTATACAATGCAGCTACTTTTATATGTGCCTCTAATAAAGAACCAAAAATTTCTAATTCTTCTAATGAGAGGCCATCACTTTAATCTTAGATCACACTAGGTAGAAGCATTTTGTCAATTTCATTCTTTATTTTTACATTTCACCATCGCTATCATGTTTATATATTCATGTATAATCCAACATGATATTTGTAATTGTATGGTTACTAGATGCACAATGAACCATAAACCTCATTCTAAAATAAATCAACCTAGCCCACTTATAAATCAACCCTCTTGGCCATTGATCTAGTAAATGCAATATTATAAATTTCACCCATCCACCACGGATGTCAATTCACATTCACCCACATCATCTGCCTTTATATAAATTTAAAATTCCTAGAAACTCTGATTTTTGAATAATAAAGTTAGACATAATTTTGAACATTACAAAAGGGTGAGCGATTAGTAAATTGAATCAATGATAGAGGTACCTTTTCATTTAAAATTAAGTCTCTTCTTAAAATTTACATCACTAAAGTAAATGTAAGGATGCAAAGGTTCAGTTAATGTGTCATTAATTCAAGATAATGGTGGAATAAATGGAATCAATGATAAAGGTATATTTTTCATCGATGTCTTAATCAATTGTGAAAATGTCATTTAGTGTGTTATTAAAATTAACTAATGGTGTATTTTTTAGCTTTTGCATACTAAATTCACTAATGTAAAATAACACTCAAGGTCAACTATAGTCCAAATTCAAGCCAACATGAAAACAAGATGACAAGGTTCTAGTAAAAATAAAACCACTATACTATAAATACATACATAGAAATTTTTGAGAAGAAGAAACATACTAGCTAGGCATAGAGAATCATGAAAAACTATTATAGTCATTTTTTTAAAGATGACCTAATATTTCCTATTACTTTTTCAAAATTACAAGATGTGTAATTGTAAATAAAATGATCCTAATAGGCACTATTTGAATTTGAAGTTGTTTAATTCGAGGAAATACAAAAAGGCATTAAAAAGGTTTTGTTTGCAAGAAGCCAATGTTTTCATTTCATCAAAAAAATATTACTATAAAATAATGAAAACATAATCAATTATTTTTTATATTCAAAGGATTGATCATACCTTGATCTGATGCTAACCCTAAGTAGAACTTGTCCATATAGTTTCCTACAAATCGTAAGCCAACATGAAAATGATAAGACAAGATTTGGGTAGAAACAAAACTATGATCCTATAGACCTATACAAAATAATTGGGAATAACTAACAACATTCCATGAAATTCCTTATCTAAAACCTTAAAACAAATAATGCAAAGGCTAACATATGATTTGTTTTCCCCTAGATGCTTAAAACATGACCAAAAAACCTTCACGGCCTGAGAAGAACCCATATAACTTTTCAAAAATAAAAATGTAATCGTAACATATCTTATTACTTTATTAAACTTCAAATATGGATAATTGGAAAGAAATTATTCTAATATCCCTTTTATGAATCTAAATAATGCATCAAACTCTATGTCCTTACATACACATTCAAATTTAAGGGAGAACAATTTAATGGTATTTAACACAACAATATAAATATATAGTGCTTTAGTTTTAATGAAATCACAACCCTATAGATCTATTTACAAATTTTGGGGAAGAATAAAATACTTTCCTTGAATTTGTGTGTATTGGGTAGGCACAAAGAACCACTAACATCTCATATGGCCATTCAAATTTTTTTTTAAATGTAGAGACCAACAAGAAAAATTATAACCATAAATTGTTCAATATTTATGGCTATTATCATTGTCAAATATTTTCCATTAAAAATATTATTAAACAAATGAATTATTCTCACTACATTCATAAAGAGACATTTGCTAACACTGATACATTTTATTTTTCATTAAGGTTATGGTGGAAAACCTTGAAACAATTTTTGGTTATGATTTGATTTGTTAGTTTGAGGTAATGTAAAAGGCATGCAAAAATATCTAACACCCTTATTCAATCTCCATTGTCATCTTAAAGAGAAAAAAATCATTTCAAGGTTTATATATAATTTGATGAAGATAAATTCAAGGTTGAATCCACATTTGCATGCTTGTGCCAAGGGGAAAAAAGGACAAACAACATCTAAAATTGCATTCAAATTTTCACACACACATAAGTGGGAGAAGTACATTTGAGTTTGATACTTCTTTGGAGTATTATAAATGTAGTGAAACACTTGGTTATTCAATTGGGATTGACCATGGTTATTCCAAATTAATCCCTTTAACTCGACACCCCCCTCTTTTAATTTAAAACTAGTTTGTGTGCAGGAAGCTAGGTTTTTATGATGGTAATTTTTTCATGTGATATTCCATATCTAAGAGTGCATCAACAACCCTAATTAATATAGGCACATGTTATTTAATGATAAAATTTTGATCACAATAAATGGAGATAAGTCTATAATCAATGGACCTGACTATCTTGCAATCTTATCCACCTATAGTAGTCATGTCCATGACTATTATTTGTTAAAATCTATAAGCTTGACTTCTCATTCTTTGAATGTATGGCATAACACATCAAAATATTTGATTGTTTTAATTTGATAGACTCGTGAAGTGTTTTTATAAAACTTTATGTGAATATATATTTTAACTCATTTTTTTCATAGAATTGGTCATCTTAGCGAGTATATTTTTGTATCAAAGAACATATTCACAGACTAGCTCATTGGACCCTTGCTCAAGTTTAGCAATTCTTACATAAGATATTTTTTCATTAATGTTAATAAATAAGTGTGTTAAAAAATAATCTTTAAAAGATTTGAATGTTTTATCTAATTGGATTGGAATATTATAGAACTATCACAAAGCATATTCTTTAAGGCTTTGTGGGAATAACTTGGATAATAATTTTTATTTTATGCATAATCCAAGCATGTTACATGAAATGATTGGAGATGTTTTCTGGATCACTTTTACCTTCATAGAGTGGAAGCTAATGAGTTAAAAATCCTATTGGTAATAGGTTAAATGTTATCTCAAGTTCCAAATGATTATGAAGTAAGGTATGAGAATCCATTGAATGACTATCTCTAGAGACACCTTTATCTAATTGAAACACATTCTCACTCATGGTTATAATAATATTCTCAAGGGAATTTTAATTAGGTGATATTGGTGGTGGGCCAGACATAGTAATCAAATGATGTGTGTATAATGCCAATGTATAAATAGGCATATTAATTTGTTATGACCCTTGTGATGCCCCATACCTAGGGATGATGTCACATATGTAACTAGAAGTATAGAAGTAGTTGTAATTGGAACACATAAAGTGGAATTATTTTCTTAATTAATATTGTAGAAGTGATTATATTTTTCTCCCAATGTATAAGCTTTAGCTTATTTATTTTATTTTTCTATTGCAATGTATAATAATGCATCAATTATGTGTAGATTAGTGTTAAGATATTTGATGAATTATTTCTCATTAATTTCATTTTATTTATCTATATTAGCATTATGAGTCTCAACAATCATGGTGATTCCATAAATAGGGTGCATAGTATGCATTATAGAACCCATAGAGAGATTAGGATGAACAAAGGGAGTCATGCATGCCCTTTGGCACCTAGTTATGACAGGTAGTATCTTGAATTAGATATTATAAAAATATCAATTGAATAAGGATTGAGGTTGTACATTATTAATTTTACCTTTTTATATAATTAATATTAATTCATGATACCCATGATTTTATTTTAAAACTTTGAACTTACAAATGCCATTAAGGGTGTAGTTAGGCATGAATTCGGCTAATAAAAAGGGAAATAAAAAATGTTCAAGAAAGTAAATGGGTTCTCAAATATATTTTACCCTATCATTTATTCAATATTTTTAATAGGTATGAAAATTTTAAATATTACATATATTATGATGTGTGATATTTAAGCATAAATCTGAATGTAAAGCAAAACTTGCAATTACAATTGACTAACAAGTGACATATGTTAAATATAATAATTACAACCAAGAGTAAGATACTTATAATTTTTATTATTTATGGTTGACTATATTAGATGTTAGATAGCTTAAAATAGGATAAAACATAACATTTATAGTTCAGGTTCAAGAACAAGGTTTATGCATGTGTCTGGACAGCTTTGCACTCTTTGAACAACAATGTAGGTTAGCATTATTTGTTGACTATTTATTTATCCAATTTTTAGGTGGCATAACTTTAACTATTTTTTCACATGTGCTTGTGTCTAATAATATATCTGATATATTTCTATTATGTTAGTGTTGTATAGAAACCTCTATTTTACTTCTACTTGCATTAAGACCCCTAGGTGTACATGTAAAGGCTAGAAACCTACAAAAATATGGGGAAATGTAATGGAATTAGTTGACCCCAATTCCTAAATAAAAATTTGAACACTACTTAAATATCTAAATATTTTGAAGGAATCAAGACACATGTAGTTCTCACACCTATCGTGATTATGTAATTTTGATCCTTGACTATATGTATGTAGCTAGTAATTTGGCTTTGATACTTGACATTGTTTATAGTTAAATTTATTTGAAATGCTTTAGACTTGGATTGTGACTACTTATACTAAACTATAATGAATTTGGTAAGAATAGGGTATATTTTCTCAATGTGTAGTAGTGTAATAGATAAATGCCAAATAGATATCAATTCATTTTAATGAATGACCATTGATTTGTATTTATAGTGAACTTTTTGAAATTTTCCTTTAACTAGCTTGTAAAATATGTAGGATGAACCACATAAACATTTATTTTTGAAAATATCTATTAAATGGTGTGAGGATGAGGCCACATGAAGTGGAATGGCCCATGGTAGTGGACCTATCCAACTAGCATGGACATACCCTAGAAAAACAGGGATAATTTTTTTGAGTTTGGAAGTAGTATGAGAGTGATATAAGGTGGTGGTTTTAACATTGAATTGGAAACTCTCATCCAGTAGTGATGGAAAATAAATGGGTAAATATATATATATATATATATATATATATATATATATATATATATATAAGAATGGAAAATAAGAGTCATGTGAATCAATTGATTTTAGATATCTCAATAATTAACATTATCAAGTTCCTATGACTAGATATAGGTATCTACACAATTTAATTATCAACCTCTATATATTTAATTACATAAAATAAAATAAAATGGAATGGATAATTGAAATGTGATTCATATGTCCAGAATTTTCATTTGGTGATCAAGTACAAACAAGATGCAACCAAAAAAGTGTTTGATTTTCTTAATTGCCCTCTTAATTGAGTACTTAGCATTTTTAATACTAAATAACCATTTTATTAGAAATGAAAGGATATTTATGCCAAATGTATTAATTTTGGTCCAATTTATTTAATATTATAATAACCCAAAATGGTGAACCAAGTATATTTTCTCAACTACCACTTTTGTGATGGATTTATTAATTAGTTGAATCGATTGTGCCCCTAGCAATGATTATTTCAACATGTTACTTAAGGAGGACAATTTTTATAATTATGGTGCCCATTTTTGGGTTTAAATGACTTTTGAGAATATTTAATTCTATTTCCTTTGGCCTTATATCTAGAATCAATTGGAAAGTGTGTTCTATTATATTCTCTATGCAGTCAATTTAAGCCTTCCAATTGAAATTTAAACTTGTATCAGCCATTAGTAGTGTCTTCACGTCCATGGGAGCCAATTTATATGTAATTTATTATTGGTCCAACATTATTAAATATTTTATCCTTTTTTTCCTCTAAGATGTAAATCTTCATTTTGTGCACAAATTTCATTAATGGTTCATAAGATACAAAAGTTTTTCCAAGCATCTCTAGAACCATTTTGGATTGCCACTCATTATTTTTTTAGATCATGACTCTCACTTATTGATCAAATTTTAGAGATCATTGTGTCATATTATTGGATAACAATTACATTTATCTACATCCTTCCATATATATATTGATGACCACAATGAGGTGGTGAATCAACTTTTGTTCATGTTCTCCATACAAAGTACCATATATTTAAGCAATGGGGCATATATTTCATATTGTTTAGCATAGTTATAACTCAAAACATTTGGTTCCATATTTTAGTCTCCATTTGATGTTTTCCATGGCTACCCACCATTGACACCTTAATATATACGATAGACACCTAAAATATTTATATGCAGAGGATTTTATAAATGTTTCCTAATTTTAAAAATCATCATATCTCTGCAATATTTTTTGTTCATTTTTTACACTACTTCCAAATCTATTTTTCACCATTTTAAATCACTTATAATAATAAAAAAAATTATATCATGTATTAATATATAATTAATACATGAATAGGAATAGGTACATACTAGAGAAATGAGGCAGAAAGGAAAGAAGAAACTACAAATTAGCAACAAAGTTGAATAGGTCTAGATAGGAAAAAGAAACAAGAATGATAGTATTGAGGGGACATGTAAAATGAATAGGGGTAACATGAATAATATTGAAGATAAGAATATAAATATCATAGTTGACAACACTGCTTCAAATAATAAAATTTAGAATAAGACTCTATAAACCCCCAAAGACTTAGAAGACTCATCTGAATAGTTATATCTTTGTGCTTTTTCTTGTTTTACCTTGATGAATAATGGCAAAATTATTATTAATGTTTGGCTTAACTTTATTATTTTTTTATGTGCCTCTTTTTAGAATGTTGGTCTCTATTTTGTTTATGTTAGTTTTTTAATGTTTTATCTCTTGGTACTGCAGGGTTTTGGGGTCCTATCAAAACCCACTTTTTTACCATCATCCAAAAAATAATGTATTTCATTATGAACCTCCTTTGTCAATTTCCAAAGATTATTATACCCATATTTTTTTGGGTAATGAGGGTGTCCCATAACTTTTTTGGCATGGTATTATCACTATGTTAGATGCAGAGACCTAGCACACACTTAGGTGCTCTATCATAGGGAGAGTCCAATGAACTAATCCCTTGGGCCTACACTAGTGCCTCACCCAATGCTCACAGTTCAATCAAGGTTTGAACCCATGACCTAGTGGTCACCATTGTAATGAATTACTGTTGAGGTATAACCAAGGGGGATATTATACCCCCATTTTATACATTATTCATATCTTTATTTATTATTTTTACTATAATCTGATCATATTTGGTTTGTGCCTTGTTTTATGGTTTAGTGTAGTATCTTGACTTAAAATTCAACTTACCATAAAACATTTTGGTGAAATTGTACTTTTTTACACCCAACCTTAAATTTGTATACTTTATTCCACCTTTGAGGTGTATATTTTAATATTGAATCTATTTTGGTTTAATTTTTCCTACATTCTTTCATTGTTCATGTTGTTGCTTACTCAACACACCCTAATTCTTCCAAGAATTGGGGAACCTCTTTTTGCTTTTGTAGCTGCTCTCACTTGCACTCATGACTCATTGGTCTCATCACTCTCAAGTTGCTTTAGTAAGTTGTCTAAATTTTTGTGCCTAATCAAGAACCAAACCATCACTATTAGAAATATCACATCTATGTGAGAAAACTTTATATAAGATAAATTGGAGTTTTGACCTCCCAATTTATATTTGAAGTTTGGCTTGCATGATTCTCTTAGCCTACTATAAGAGGTAATTTTATTTTTCATAGCATTATATCCCATAAAACCTATTCCATTGTGTAGACAAAGTCTGGATGGTAAATTTTTATAAGGAACACATGGCCTTGAAGTGGAGTCTTGTTGCACTTATTTGTGATTGGCAATCTTGCCTACTTGATCTTTTAGCTCCCTATATCCACTTTGTGGGGTCACTTTTATTTTCATGTTTTTTTAATCTCTAAAAATAACTTCATCATATTGATTGGGCCCATCCAATAAAGTTTCATATTTTATACTTGGTTTCCAAATGATTTCTTGACATACTTGTGCCTCATTGAAAATCTTATTAGAAAATTTGCCATGTTTCACAAATAGTTATTAGATATAAGTGATTGGAATTTTTTTAATCCCCTAGACCTAATTAGGGTTTCAACCCATAATTAGGTATTTGGGGTTTTATTTTATCATCTCCAATTTTAATTAGATATTTTCACCCAGCCAGGTTTTTGCCCAAAATTTATAAGTCTCATAGACCTAAGTGGGCTTCCAAATCCTGATTAAGTCTAGGGAGGGTCTTTGTTCAATTTATTTGTTATATAATATAAATTTCTTGATTAGGTCTAAGCAATCAGGTGGGGGTCTCCATAGTTTTATTCAAAACTTTTATATTGATTAGGTCTAGAGGGTCTAACCTAGACAAGTATAGTGTTGTCTAGAGAAAAATATCTGATTAGGTTGGTAAGTGGAGCATCAGGGTGGCATAGTTATAATTAAGGATTGAATACATGATTAGATCATAGGTGTCTATGGGGGTGTTATCTTAGTGTTAAGTGGTTTTATTTACATGGTTAATTCTTGGCTTGAGCTTTGTAACCCTGTAATTGTAACTAGGGTTTGGAACCCCAAATAGGTCTCTATGGTTGTCCCCATGCCTCTCCAATGTTGCTCAGGGATATTTTCCTAATTAAAATATGAGTGTGCCTCATTCAAAGCCCATTGCTCTATTTAAGGTTCTAGATCCCAATTATGTTTAGGCCCCTTAAATTCAAATTTTTTGAACTTACCTTAGTTCTATTCAAACTACAAAGTCTTGATTAGGTCTATGAAGACCTGTCAAGTTTCACTCAATTATATATGGGGGTTGAAATCCCAATTAGAACTAGAATAGTTAAAATTAAAAAGTGCATTTAAAACTTGTTTGATGCCTACCCAAAGCTTGGATAGGTCTGCTAAGTACATTTTTGGGTCATTTTTGGTAGATGTTGGTTTTTTGAATTGTTTGTGCATTCAAAAAGGTGAGTCCTTATCAAATGCAATAGTACCTTCAATTTTTACTAATTTTTCATTAATTAAAACCTATTCAGGTTTATGTGTTGAGTTTCATTGTTCATGCTTTTAATTGCATGTTTTTTACTTATTTTTATCTTATATAGGCCCATGAATAGTAAAAGTGGAAAATTTGGAGGAGAATGGAGAAGAAATAGGTAGCTAGATGAAATTATGGAAGTTTATGGAATTTTAGAGGGAAAAATCCTCCCTTTGGAAGTTTTAATATCTATATATTGGTTAATTTCCATTATAAATGGGTTGGATCTTTGTTTCTTTAAAACACATTGAGCCAACCACTTTGCATTTACTTTTCTCTCCTTCTCTTGTTTCATATTGTTATGCTATAAAAAAATTGCCAAATCAATTGTAATTACATTCAAACATTGTGTTACTCAATATTTTATCCATTAATGGAATCCATGGATATTTTTTAGCATTGTCTACTCATGTGAATGGTAATGGTGTTACTTCTCTTCTCAGTTTCTCTTTCCTTAGACTTTTACAGCAACCCCAAATAATGGTTAGGTGAGGATTCAGTTTTATGGATGTTTGTAATCATGAAAAATGGATTTTGATACATAATAATAGGATTTATTAATTTTTTCCCTTCCTCTTTCACTCATTTTTATCAATTTGTCATCTAGGGTTAGCATAATTGAATGCAATCTATCATTATCTTCATTACAAGATCATTTACATTATCTATAAATGCATTATTGAATATCAGTTTAATGCAATGAATTAATGGACAAATTAGATATAGAATTGTATAATTAAACCCTAAATGTTTATTTTAAACTCTTGGGTAACATCTCAAACTACAAGTTTGGCTTGCTTCCTGAAACACATTAAAGAGCCACATGAAAAAACCAAACTAGCATTTCTCTCTAAATCATTAGAAGACCAAAACAATGGAATGAAGTTTGAATATTCCCTCACTAATAAAGACCTCTTGACTATAATAGGTCTTAAATAACAAGTGAGTTGATATTAAGGTGTTTTGACCTAGTAGATAAAGACCTTGGGGAGAATCACCTCACTGAACTCTTTTCAAGAGAGGCTAAATGGGCATCACCACCCTGAGAGCATAATGTTGGTGCTCTATTCTAAATGGATCATTGGTATCATCACTCTTAGGTTGATTTGGTAGGATGTCTCAATTTACATGCTTAATCGGGACCTAGGATCATCATTTTTTTAAATACCACCTTCATGCAAGAAAACTTTATATAAGACACTTAATGTGAAAGTGGAGTTTTGACCTCCCAATTTATATTTAAAGTTTACATTGTTTGGATATATTAGTTTATATAGGATATAATTTGTGTTTCCATACCATTTTATCCCCTAAAACTTATTCCATTATGATGACCAAGTCTAAATAGTAAACTTTCACATATAACACTTGGTCCCGAAGTGGAGTCTTAATGCACTTATTTGCTCTTGAAAATCTTGCCTGCTTGATCTCTCAGCTCCATAAAACTAATTTATGGGGTAACTTTGGTGTTTATGACATTTTATCCTCTGAAACCAACTCCATTCTATTAATTGGGCCTATGAAATAAAGTTTCATATTTTACACTTGGTCTCCAGATGACTTCTTGATGTACTTGTGCCTCATTGAAAATATTGTTGGAAAAGTTGACATGTTTTAGAAATAGGTCTTGGATATAGGTGAGTGAAATTTGTTTAATCCCCTAAACCTAATCATGCTTTCAACTCATAAATACCTATCTATTTATTACATTTTTGGATCATTGGTGGTTTTGGGTGATATCTTGAGCCTTGAATGTCATTTTTTCAAACCATTTATGTCTTTGGAAAGGTGACTCCATTATGTGTGAAATTATAGCTTCACTTTTGATATAATATTTTTATATCATTGTATATATCAAAAATTTGCTCTCAAGTTGACTTGTCTAGCTCAATGAGGTCATGAGATTGGTCTGCAAGACCAATATTTCCATTAGATATTGTGATAATTTTGTTATAGTTTGTCCTAAATATGTTTTAGAATGTTTTTCATTCATTATAAGTCCTTGATTATGTTCTTTTAGGTGTCATAATTCTAAATTTTCATGACTGTGTTTTGAGGCTAGTTGGAAATTATAAGTGGGATACTTGCAGAGAAGGGTTTGAGTCCTTTTTTCCTAAGTTTGAAACCTAAATCACATTTTTATGACCCTAAGGTCATTTATATTCTATATGTGTTATTTTTTTCCATGTTTATTTGGAAAAATTGTGCTTATGCTTCAGTTATTCAAGACAGACTTTCTGGGTATGCACAAGCATAGTATGAACGGTGTTTTGAGAGGGGTTCAAGTGGTGGCTGGACCTAAAAGGTGTTTGGAATTAAATTAAATTTTTATATGGTTTATTTTATTTATATTTTATCCATGTGATAATTTTTAAAGTGTTCCAAAGAGTTCAAAGGGTAACATGTGCTAATGAAGGCCTAATTGAATTAGGTCTCCTTAAGGCCTAAAAAGGGGTTTTGGTCATATATGTTATGACCAACCTATTGTAATGTTTTTATTAGTATTTTGGCATGTTATAATGAATATTTTATTAAAAAAATAAGTGGTCAAGTGTGTATGGCTGATCAAGAGGTGTATGAGCAAGAGCCTAGTATAAGAACAAGGCCTAATAGGCTTGTTAGTATGTATGATAGTTGAAGTGAAAGAAATAGTAATTTGAAGGGATAAAGGAGGTATTTTATACGATCATCATGGTGAAAATAAACTATCATTAATATCTAATATGGGTAATATAGATTATTATCAAGGTTAAATGACCTAATCTATCTTGAAGATACCTAATTGAATAAAGGAGCCTAGAAGGTAGTTTGAGAGGGCTAAGGGAGTGAAGACATGAAGAGGTGTTCATCATCAGTTGGTTGAGAAAAAATATTTACTAAAGATGAACAAGGTAATTATGTGGTTGAATCAGTGCTGAGTCATCTAGGGGGTTGGTGCCTTCTTGCAAGTAGGTGCTTATTAAAGCCTAGTCAAGTTGGTGCTTGGCTAGTTTGGGTTGGTGATCCAAGCTAAGTTGGTGCTTCACTAAATGGATGTTTATCTTATAGTAATTTATTCCATTTTCATCATCAATTTTTTAATTCCCCTTAAGGTTTTTCCACTCAAATAAGTGTCTTATGTGTTATGATTTTGTTTCATGCTCATGGATCTTAATGTGTTGCTAGTTCACTATAGTGTTTTGATAGTTCATGAATGATAAAGTAAAGTGGAAAAATTTTTGAATCCTGATTCACCACTCTCATTCATTATGCTTCTAACATTTAATTCTCATAGACTAAATAGGTTTATACAAGTGGCCAATGACACATGTAAGGATATTAATCTTATTATTTTAGATGACCACAAAATCTTAGAGGTTGATGTTAATAATGGGCCATTGTTTATACATACCTTCATAGATGTAAATTCAAGGTTAATAAAATGGATTGTGATTTATAATGGTTCAATTATAAACATGTGCACAATGCAATTTCTTACCAGTCATGTATATAATAAAAATTATTTAGATGATATAACCAATTTTATTAAAGGATGTGATTGTCTTTCTTTAATAGTACTTAAATGTACAACATCACCTTTCATTGTAGGTCATAATACCATTTTAGTGTGGTTTCATGTATTACCAAAAAATTTGATAGAAGAAGTAATACTTGGACACCCATAGTTTAATCAAATGAAATAAATTGCATAAACATAACATCAATTATTTAAAAACAAAAAAAGATAATTATTCAAGGCAATATATATGAGTGGTCAATACAAGTCCAACAGGGGTTGTTATATATAGAGATACCAAAACAAAAAATCATACAACATTTAACAACTACATCTAACTTTTAAGTACCTACTCATTCATGCACTATTATAATATTATCACAAACTATTGTTCAATATAAATAACTTATCAAGGATACCATCATAAGAATTACCATCATGACCAATAAAAATTATTTTTTACAATAGGATAATAAATCTATTTTAGTTAATCATAATGATAATGTTTATAATGACAATGATAGTGATTATAACTAATATACAGCCTTTGATTACATTTACGGTGGTGTTAGTGATGTTAATGCATTGTCTTTCTTGTATTCATGATCATTGACACATTCAAATCTTGATCATGAATATAGAACCACATATTTTTAATCAAGTTATGGTCATATATATGTGTAAACTCTAAAATCTAATATTTGACACTTAGCAATGTCAACATTGACCTACACTTATATTACATGACTTGTACATATCCAAACGGTTATTACTTTTACTACTTGCACACCTATAAACCTATCATTCACCTATAGGAACACTCAATTCTATACTAAATCAAATAAAATCATATTCATACAATTCAAAATTATCACACTTACATTCATATCTCCTAGATAGTAACTTCACTCTCAAATAATAATGTTGATTTTACCATCTCTAGGTTGATGTTACTTTTCTTTGCCTAGACATGATTTTTTTTTTTAATTAAACTACTCTTGTAGGTCAATCTATTCACCTAATGTGTTGATGTAGTGATAATTGACCCAAATAGACTCATATAAAGACAAATCAAATATAAAATTAGTAATCAATTGTAAATTATCTATCAATATTATATACACTATTTCACATTAATCAATTCTACCCTATTCTTCCCAAATTATGATTTAAATACTAAGAGCATTCATCAACCAAGTCTAAAACACAACAAGCCAAATCAAGTACCCAAATTTTCAAGATCAAAGATATAATTCTAGGTGCATTCATATAGTGAAAGAGAAAATTTTCACATTCACACTAAGGGTAATAAATATGTGTGGATTTAATTCCCTATTTTGAGTATTAGATATGTAGGCAGTGGTCAATCATCAATAGGGATGATTGGGATCAACTCATCCCAATCACACTTTCTCACTTTTTATAGGATTTAATCCTTCACCTAGGTTTTCAAAGAGAAGGAATCTAATTTATATAGTTTCACATACATTCAAGGTTCACATATTTCATAAATATTGATTCATCAAATAGGCACACTACACTATATGGTCACACATAGATAAACATGATTAGGATAGTAAAGTCATTCCTAGTCACTAACATTAAAAAAAATTCTCAGGCCTAGCTTTACTACCATTGGTATACATATAGTTATTAAAAGATATGGACAAATCATAGAGCTTATTCTAGTCCATTTTCACTATCATAATGTATTCACAATAAATTAGTCAGATAGTAAAGCTACATATCTTAATCTCCTCAGTGTATACACAATATTTTCAAACTTTTATCAATTATTGGTGCTTTCTATCTTGCAGGAACCCATCGAGTCTCAATATCTCTAAGTTCATGCTTTAATGGATGCAACAGGAAAGGGGTGGGTAGACCATTGGTGCTTCACAAAATTCTTATCCCTTTTTCCACTTGTTATTTACACACTTGTTTCCTAAAAAACATTCCCTTAATTTTGTTCTTCTCTCTTATATACTCCTCCAGACTTTTACTACTTTCATTTCCCCTTTTCCTAACCTAAAACTCCTTTCAATAGTTTACATAACTATGTCAGCTTTTTTAACCTTGTATTTTTATTGATAGATCTTATTAAGAACTGAGTCAGCAATGGTTGACTTAGTTCATTATCTAGTATGTTTTTTATCAATTACAATACTAGTTCACCTGGGTTGACCCTGTCAGCTAAAACTTTCAAAAGGCCTTAAGGTTTAATCTGCCTATATATATAATATCATTTCACATTATTTAAAGAAGAGAAGAGGAAAAAAAGAGTTATTATGCATCTACTTATTGACCATTCTACTTGAGATACAAGTTTAGGGTTTCATACTTTCTTTGGGGATACAGATCTTGTCTTGTAGAGAATTCTTTTAGATGCATTGATAGCGTGTGTAGCCTATATATGATTTATCCTTGTCATCCTTACATACCATAATAACCTCTTGTGAAGCACCTTGGCCAAGGAAGAGATTAAGGCTCAATGGGTTCATCTTCAAAGGTAAGTATTCCTAACGTTGTTCCTCATTTGTAAAAGTAGATAGATACGAATTTTTACTTCTCTTCCATGCATTAGGATTTTTTATACATTGACATGAGTATATGTCTCATATGCATGTTTATTTCTATTTTTTATTACCCCCACTTTGTGCCACAAGATTTGGTGATCACTAGATTATATTTTTTTGCTTTACTTATTATTAGTATAGTGAATATGAAAACATAGGCTTTAGTTAGGGTTATTGCATGATTGTGCTTGATTGGAGGTTTTGAAACCCTCCCTAGTATTGTTTATTGTGATAAAAGATCCCCTAATTGGGTCTAGTAGATCCACATATTTGTCATGTTCTTGATTATCTAATGTATCCCAAATTGGAAGTGTAAGTATGATATATCTTCTCCAAGTTAGGATTGATTTATAGACATGATGCATTTCTAATTGCATACATTTTAATTAACCTCATGTGAATCTAACCCTTGTAGGTTTTCTTTCATGTTTTTCATTCTCTATCATTTTATTTATTATTTTTCTATATTTCATTACTAGGTCGATACGGCCAGTATATTTTCTAACTTCTGTGTACATGTTTAACACACAATCACATCAAGATGACTTTTTTCTATTTGTATAGGTATTCACTAGATACAACTTATTAGATCGAATAGGTTGACATAGTTTAAGTTTTCACTTCTAGACAAGCTACTAGGTTGAATAGGTCGATATAGTACTCTTGTTCAGCTCCAAAAAACATACTAGGTTGACCAGTTTGGTATAGTATTCTAGACAGCTTCTAGAAAACATACTAAGTCAACTAGGTCAATACAGTCATCTTCATAAGCTTCAACAAATAGGGATCTACAAAACTAGGTTGACCCAATCAACATAGTTGGCAAAATTTGCAAATAATATTCAAAGCACTTCAATAGAAATATCACTTTCATCTACATCTTCCAATCCACCAAGGTTCCTTTCTCTCTTTATCTATCATTTCAATTATTCCTTACATTTCTATTTTTCACAATTTGTAGTCTTTAAAATTGTCCTTATACAACAAACTAGGTTGACCTACTTTTGTATTTTGTCTTGTCTACAAGACTAGGTTGACATTGACAACATAGTTCTTAAAAACCCTTACTTCAGTAGCACAATAGTGACACTGTCAACTTTGTATTATAATGTTTTCATACACTATCATCTGAACTGACACTATACTATGTTTCAAAATTGGTAATTAACATCTATATGATGGTAATTAGCTCACACTTTCACTTTCAATTTCTTGCATTCTTAGAATAGATCACATAGTCTAATTAGGTGGTTTTTTAATATACTTTTTAGTTTAATTATTTTTATCTTTCTTGAATACACTACCAAATCACATAATCTTAAATGTATTTAAATAATTATCTACCTAAAGCCTACCTACTTGGATTTCATCACCAAAGGGGGAAGCCAACTTGGTTTTTTGTCCAAGTATAAACATGTGGTTAATAGTATATATTGTAAAATCACCCAACACCCTTATTATTATAAGATTGTGAAGTGAGGGGGTAGGTCCCAATACCAAGCTAGTACCATTGCTAACATAGATCAATTTCGGCCAAAACATCCTAAAACTATACATATATTTCTTTTTAGTTCACTACTTTTATCCATCTTCCCTATAACACTTAAATTAACATTTTATAATAATCTAATAATATTCAAGATGACCACTTAGTTTGAATTTACTTTTCAATTTTTTGCTTACTCTTTGTTTATTGGATGTTGTATTGTAAAAACTTGCATTGGTGCAAGGTTTTGTGATTTATACCGCAATTGGATCATCCCAATTGATCCAATTACTTATGTGTTTCCTTTCATTTATTAATTTCAAAATACATTTAAAAAAAATATGCTTCCTCCCTAGCATACTAGGTCGACTATGTCGACTTAATATCATTCAAAACTATCTCCCTAGCATACTAGGTCAATTATATCAACTTAGTATCATTTAGAGCTGTCTCTTTATCATACTAAGTCAATTTTATTAACTTAGTATCATTTAGAACTGTCTCCTTAGCATACTATGTTGACTATATCAACTTAGTATCATTCATAATTGTCTCCTTAGCATACTAAGTTGACTATGTTGACTTAGTATCATTTAGAACTATCTCCCTAGCATACTAAGTCAACTGGGTCATCTTAGTACCTTCTAGGCTGACCTTATACCTTTTTTTTTCCAATTTTGTCCCTATTCTTCCTCCTAGATTCTTGATATCTAATCCTATTTGGCATCATGAATCCACTTATCAAATTATTTCTTGATAGTCTCAACCCATTCCAAATTTACATGGGTTGTTCTCTCTTACCTCACCTGTCCACCATAGAAGACAACTCTCTATGATGTATATTTTCACCACATGGTTCTAAATATTCTTAATCTTGATCTACCCCATATTGTATAGTTGATCTAGAGAATCCTAATAGATAAATCTCAAAATATGATAGTTGTATACCTTATATCACTTTTACACCTTCTAAACCTAGAAGTCATAAACTCATCTACATTAAATGTTGGAACCTCACATTATGTTCCACCTATTACAACCAATATTCATTATCCTCTTGTTACACTTATAACCCAAGTACCAAACCTTATTACTTCCCAAAGTAACATGGTTGAAACCAATGTTGGGAATTCTCCACCTACAAATAACCTTCCTCCCACCAACACTACCAATCCTCCTACTAACAAAAATAATACCCCACCTTCAAATACTAATGCACAAATTGACACAACTCAAATTCTTTATGAAATAGTTCAAAAAATGAACATCATGCAAACAACTAATCATTCCCAAATGATGCACATGCAAAAAAAATTATTACACATGAATAATCAACCACCTCAAGTCATCATGTCTCAACCAAATAAAAAAATTGTCCCTCATCCTCTTAGAGATGCCAATGGGAATACCATCCCTCAACCTCCAACAAATAAAAAAATGCTTCAACATATTCAAAATGAACCTTTAGCCCCATTCATAGCACCATAAATATTTATAACATTTATCTAACTATCACATATGATGGGACTAAGGATCCTACTATATTTTTTAAGTCTTTTGTTAATATCTATAAGGAATGGGTCCAAACTAACACCTTTTCTACTACCAATATCTTAGTAAAAACTTTTTTTGGTGATGCACTTGAATGTTAAAATAAAATTCTTAAACATTCCATCTCATAACTAGAGGATTTAGTCAATGATCCAGTGAAGGAATTCAAACATGATGACATTAATAAAAAAATTACCTTATCCATTTCATTGATGTCAAGAAACTTCCTAATGAGTCCACTCACACTTTCATCAAATGATGCAAGTCTCTAGCTCACAAAGTGGACCATAACATGAATGATTATACTCTTTTAAAACTATTTATTACTACTCTTAAATCTCCCCTTCAATACAAAGTTTGAATCCTTTCCCCTAAAACTTTAGAAGAAGCCTTAGACCAAGCAAAAAGGAAAGAATTTTTTATGAATCAATTTGAAACACCTCAAATAACTACTAAATAACCTTTTCAATCATTTTCTCATAACATTGATTCATTCAAGCCTTCCTAACCTCAAAATGGAGCATCCAATTCAACCAATTTTAACCCAACCCACTATCCCTTGAGTCTAGAATAACTTAAGAAGAAATTACCTCCCTCTAAACCCATGAGCTTTGATCCTTCCAAACCTCCTCCAAAATGGTAAAATCCTAATAAATTTTTTTAGTGGCATGATACTATAGGTCATTCTCATGAGTCTTGTTGTGATCTTTACCAATTTATTTTTTCTTCTTTGCTTGGTCCACATTTCAATCTTGATACTCTCACAAAATGACATTATCAAGACTATCTTCAAGCTTCTCAAATTCAATATCAAGAACCATAATCACATCAACATCAAATACCTAATGAACAACAAAAATCATCCCATACCTACACCTCATCCACTAATGTTGTTCAAACCATAGTTGATCCTTCTTCCTACACCAATAAGGAAAGGATAGCTAACATGAACAACTTTAAACATATTATTCATCCATTGAACCTCAACCTCTTAGGTCATATGATCCAAAGGAGTACATAGTTCAAATTCCTACTCCAAATCATATCATACATGTTCTTGTTTTACCTATCCTACACATCTTATGTCAAATTCAACCTCCTTAAAATCTAACAAACCAACACATTTACCTATCTCCAAATGCACCTACCAACCCAATGCAAATCATTTTAATGGTTCAATGTTACCTGAAATAATCTCACATGTTGGGTCATCTTGAGATGTCCATCCACATGTCCTTTCAAACCTTGGGTCATCTTATGATGCCTATCCCTATATCCACTTACCCATTAAGGCATCTTACGATGCCCACTCTTATTCTAAAATTCATAATAGAAAACAAATTCAACTTCAAAAAACCATATAAGACTTATAAACTTATATTTCACATGTTCATATTTGATATAGACATTATCATAGGTCTTACTTATTATTTTTGCCTCATGTTTCTTTATTTTTGTGCATTTTACTTCTTTTAGTCATACTTTCCTAGCATCATTGTCACCTTTGGATTATTTGGTTTTCTTACACATTATATTTGGCATTTGTTTTGATTTTGGTTCTTATATATCTCTTTCATTTTTGTCTTTTTATGTCCTTTACCTTAGTAGATTTATGAATATTTTTACCATATTATTTAGCACTCACCTCATTGGTGTTCACCTAGTGAGTTATAGTGTAAGACCATGGATATAACCTATCCTTCCTCAAAAATTACCACATTAAGACATATTTAAATCACTTTTTGGGATGACTACTAATTTCATTGGTGCTTGTGCTAGATCTATTTAAGGTTAGCATGGCTTATCTTAATGACATGACTATCATAGCATAGCCCCATCCATTTCATATAACTATTTTACATACTTATGATCAGATACAATCATATTTATCATTATCTCACTTATTACATAGATATATCTCTCATGATCCCCATATTTCCTTTCATTTGAGGCTCACATCAATCAATTTTGAGATTGCACACTTGTGGGCAAGTCTAAGATTTTTTAGACACCTTGGACTTTAGGTCATTTTCTCTAGTGACCAAGTGTAATCTCTCTTGTGTTTATCACCTATTTTACTCATGTTTGCTTCTATGAATCTATATGGAGGAGTAAGAATCCAAAAATCTAAAAATAAGTTAAAAGCCAAATCATAAAATATAAACAAAAGGCAATGATTCAAAGGCAACATTAGCAATATCAAAAGTCAAATCACACTAAAAGACATGATTATAAGCACTTCTCCTTCTTATATTCAAAGATCAAACACCATAGTTGGCCTCATGATAAAACCAAATTACATTGGGGTGCGATAGGCTAGTAAATTAGAAAAGGAGAATAAAAAATATTTTAGTGCTACCTATTTTCTCATGTAAGTACCCAATTTTTGTAATAGATTGATAGATCTATAAGGGGTCATGAGGAATGGGGAAAACATTATGGAAAGGTAAGTCCATTTAATTTTAATGCATATAACCTTCATTAGTTGATTTATGTATTTAAATTTTTATCCCAAGCTTTGTGTTCATTAGACAAAATGTCCTAAGTCCTTGATGTTGATAGTGCTTAGCCTTTCTCATATACCTAGTGTGTCTCATTTTTACTAAAGATGTTCACACTACCTATGTGGTACCTCACATTCATTATTTACATCATATTTTGCTTATATTCCCCTTATTGGATATTGTTTTTAGCTGATCGCATCCTTGATCACCTCTACCTTATTATGCCTCTTGGTTTATAGTTTGTGAGTTACATTATAAGACTTTGGATAGGACTAGACCTTCCTCAAAAACACCCTTACACCATTTTATTACCACACCATCTCATTGTCATACTAGTCATGTCATTAGGTGGTTGTGTTTTCTTGCATTGTATCTTAGAACAAGCACTAAGTTTGAGTTTTCATCCTTTAGAGCTTTTGATTTTCATTTTTCCATCATGTTCTTATTTGATTTTTTTCTTATTTTACTTACCTTACATATGACATTTGGAATTCTTACATTTTTCTCTTTATGTATGACTTATTCATGTTTGTCTCACATCTCGAATTACATTTCATTTTTAGTCATTCATATTTTTATTTATGTTTGATTTGACATGTTTATCTTACATAGGGTTACTTGTTACTTACTTCCATATATTTATTAGATTTGTCTTGCATTGATATTTAATTTTATCATTTAGTATGTTCTACATTCATTTTTTCCATTCATATTTTGCATACTTCCTAACGTGATTTAGTATGTTCTATACTCCTTTTTGACATTTATGTTTTACATTATTTTCAACATGATTTAGTGTATTATTCATTTTCAATCATTTTATCATTTATTTTACCTCAATATTTTTGTTCTAACCTTGCCTTAACAATCTTAATTTACCAATTTTCCTAAGACTCATATCTTTGTCTCTACTAACACTTTTTTTGAACTATAAATAGTTCCAGAATCATGATATCGTAGAGAATATTTTCTACTACTATATGCCTAGATTCTAATATTTTTTATTTTTTTCATTCTTTTTTGCACTAATAACTATAAGTTTTCCTAATGTTCCTCACATTAGACACCTTAACATCTCTTGTAGTCTCCTTCTTTATCTACAACACTAAGATAAATAAAGGTATGTTTTTTTCAATGATATCCTTTCATTTATATTATTTTCTCCTTACCAAATTTTACTTAGCATCAACGTTATGTGTCATCATGTTTTATTCCCAAAGCACCATCCTATGTTAAACTTACATGACATGTGATGAACTTTGAGTGGGGCATATATATACACATAATATTTTCAAACTTTTATCAATTATTAATGCTCTCTATCTTGTAGGAACCCATCAAGTCTCAATATATCTAAGTGTACACTTTAAGGGGTGTATTGGGAAAGGGGTGGGTAGACCATTGGTGATTAACAATATTGTTTTCCCTTTTCCCACTTTTTATCTACACACTTGTTTCCTAAAAACCATTCCCCTATGCTTGGTTCTCTCTTGTATACTCCTCTAGTCTTTTACCACCTTCATTTCCCCTTTTCCTAACCTAAAACCCCTTTTGATAGTTTGCATGATTATGTTAGTTATGTCAACCTTGTACTGATATTGACAGAGCTTATTGAGAACTAAGTCAACCATGGTTGACATTGTTCATTATATAGTATTCTTTTTCCAATTACAATACTAGGTCGACTAGGTCAACCTTATCAATCCAAACTTTTGGAAGGACTTAGGGTTAAATCTACCTATATATACAAGATCATTTTTACATTATTTAGAGAAGAGAATAAGTAAGAGTTATTTTGCATCTGCTTATCCACCATTATACTTGAGGAACAAGTTTAGGGTTTCATACTTTCTTTGGAGATAGGGATCTTATCTTGTGGATAAGTCTTTTGGATACATTGATAGGTTCTGTAGCCTAGAGCTGATTTATCTTTTTCATCCTTACATACCATAACAACCTCTTGCAAAACACCTTGCCCAAGGGAAATATTGATATGTCATATTCAAAGGTAAGTATTCCTAACTTTGTTCTTCCTTTGTAAGATTAGATATATATGCATGTATACTTATCTTCCATTCATTAGGATTCTATATACATTAACATGAGTATATGTCTCTTATGCATGTTTACTTTTGTTATTTATTACTCCCACTTTGTGTCACAAGCTTTAGTGATCACTAGATTAGGTTTCTTTTCTTTACTTATTATGATAGTGAATATGAAAACATAGGGCTTAGTTAGGGTTACTACATGATTGTACTTAACTAGAGGCTTTGGAACCCTCTCTAATATTGTTTATTATGATAATAGATCCCCTAATTAGGTCTAGAGGATCCACATATTATTCATGTTCTTGATTATATAATGTATCCCCAATCGAAAGTGTAAGTATGATCTCTTTTATCTAAGTTAGGATTTATTTATATACATTATGCATTTTTTATTTCATACACTTAGTACTTTCCATAAATAATAAATTACATTATCATATCTATTTCAATCAGTTACATTTAAATTTATGCTTTATTTTCACATATTAAAATCTTAATTAATATTAATATTATCCAAAAATAGGTTAAACATTTTGGTGAACCCATATATTACTTGAATAGTGTCAAATCATATGTTTCCCTTAGGGTTTCATTCATTATTTATAGACTTTTATATTTATCACCTTGGTGTTTCATTTAAACCTAATCTTTAAGTATGATATGTGATTATCTAACAATAAATACAATTCATCCTTTGGCCCTATCATTCTTTCTACTTGCATGTTTTTATCTATACTACCTAAGAAGACTAGTTATGTTGTTCCTAAGGCAAATTGATAGGGTAAGTGGTTTGCAAATCAAACATAATTAGATTCATTCTAATTAACCTAAAATATTTAATGAAATTACAATGAATATATATTATTATTCATCTTATTTTTATGCTACAATTATTAATCAATATGTGAAAATGGATAATAGTATTCACATGTAAAATATAAAACATGCTAATTATGATAACTAAAATTACCAAGATATAATTAATCCTAATGACATTAGTGGGGTACATCCTCAATAATTTGGATAGATTCTTAAAATTATTTCTAAAATCCAAATATAATCACCAAGTTAAGGTTGTCATATATGAGACACAAGAGACCTTTGTTATTAATATTATTCTTACATCTACATTGGTAGTTGCACGTTATATTTACCCAAGGTGTGGGGGTAACACAAGGATCCTCATAAATTTCCATGTGTATTCCTACACAATAGACCTATTACCATACTTAGATTACCATAAATATTACACCATATACCTCATCTATTGTACCTTCCCTTTAGTAGGCTATTGTATCACTATAAGATAAGGTGTCATGGCTAAAGAAATGCAAATCTTGAGCTAGTCATTTATTGGATTCACATTTATTGATCCATAATATTGTAACTGCTAATATATCAACCTATTATCTACCTTTATGGTTTGTATCTCCAAAACTCACATTATATGATGGAAAGAGAAATCTTGACTAGTAACTTTAATCTTTCTTTACAACATGCTTATATTATGCAACTAACAACTAGTTATTAAACAAGTTTCTTCCATGGAATCTCAAATATTATGATTTCATATTTTTATATGACCTTATAATTTAGTCATTTAGTGCCCTCTATATGATAAATTTATATCACATTTCTCTATCAACATTGATAATGAGATATCTTATGCATAAATTTATAAACTCAAGAAAGGGTCCAATGAGCCAACTAGTATTTAGTTCAATATAAGACCATGATAGCTAAAATGACCGATACTATGGTAGATAATGAGTTACAATATATCTTATATAAAATATTTATTGCACTCTACATGATCCCATATTATTAAAAAAATTATATCTTTTGATGACTTATGCCATACAATGAGAGATCATTAAGTCAATCTCCTTGGAATCAATAAGCTTAAGTATGCTTCTACTAATAGTACTACTTAAAAATCCAAGTTTAAAAGTAATATATATTATAAGGTAAAATAAACTAAGGATAATACTTAATCTAATATTATATCAGTATCACAACCTATAATTGGGTTTCTTTACCTATTTCGTAGAATAGGATATTTTCATACTTACCTCAACCTCCTCAAAAATTATTGTAAAAGTTACTTGAATGAAATATTTTATCTCTCCACCTCTAGTGGTTGATAGAATACAAATTTTACCTAATGGATATGATCATAATTCTTATTTCAATTATCACTGATGTGTTAGACATTCTACAAATAGATGCTTCAAGTTAAGGCACAAGATACAAGATGTTATCGATGAGAACAATATTAAATTAGGCACACCCATAGAGGAGGCCAAACCATAAATAAATGGGAATTTTAAGTTGAAAATATTTAATGATATATTTCCAAAGCATTAGGAAATATAAAATAAGGATGCTTCTAAAGTGCATTGTACATACCATGCATATCCTCCTCCTGAGACATATAGTCATTCAATAGATGAGATTATTGTCACCCTTATGAGCAAATTACTATAGTGACCCATGATTAAATTTGGAAATATTTATATTATCAATTATGAATAAAATTTATATAAATTATTCATATGATATCAAATTTATGAACACCTTGTATTTAGTTTTATGGTTGATAATGGTTTAAGAAAAAATGTTTGTACCATGTGTTTATTTTGATTTACCATTGAAATGGTATACATACTAACATATTTAAATGTTAATTTATATTATAGAATATATAGCCTAAATGTAAAATACATAGTTAGAAATAAGATATAAATAATAATTTTCAATCCAATATGCAATTTAGCTTTGATCTAAAATATGCTCAGTGTGTATGTAGATCTCTAATGTGAAACTTGTTGGAAAGACCTCTCAACTATGTTGCAATCAAAAATAGTATTTTATGATGTATTTAGGTAGGACCACACTAGGGTGGATAGGGATGCATTATATAATTTTATATTGAATACAACCACATCCTAATTTATTGTGTAATTTATCTTTTTATTTAAGTACCCATAATTGTCAAACATGATTAACTAATTGACTATGAGAGCTGATTTGATGTACAAAATACATGTAATATAAATTATATAGTTCCTTCACATAAACCAATTACAATATAAAATATAAAGAGGAGAATTAGGTAAGGGGAGTATTTAATCTATCCTCAAAAATATCTATGTAATCTAAATTCTACCTACACAGCCCAAAAGGGCCTTGGGCTATTGTAGTTCTTCTTCCTAAAGTGTGTGTGTGAATCTTGACATTTTACTAAATGAATGAAACTAATAAATTTATTTGAATGATTGATAATAAATGCCACTAACCTAAAATAATAAATATCTAGATTTGTCTTATGAATATTAGAATAAATCAAAATTAGAAATAGAAAGATTAGTGCCCTTTTATCTAATGTGCAGTAGAATTTCCAAATAATCACCAAATGTGTATTGAATGATCGTAAAGTGCTTATAATATAGTAATATTTAGAATATTTATGTTACCCAACCTTAACATATGTGTAATATATCCAATTTTAAATGCCTCAATTTTGAAAATTTACTGTTGGAGCATAGGGGAGAAGGTCTCACTAATGGACAAGATCAGGTTATATCATTATCTACCTAGTTTGGTATTTTACTAGAAGGAAAAATGTTTTTGGGATTTGGATAACATGAACCTATAGGTAAAATAGGTATCCCTAAATAATGTTTTCCACTAAGTTCAAGATATTAAATGGAATAATAAACACTTTCATAGAGACTACAAGTTAACATAATGGATAATACACCAAGGTATGGATGTCAAGATTAAAACTTTTCAATAATTAAATGATCAAATTTGAGTGTATGAATTCTACCTCACCCTATTATATTGATATAATGAATTGAAATTACTAGATTAAAGGATATGCAAACCTAAGTGTGTTTAAATATTTTGTATTTTGATGTGAAATTTGATTGTGCAAGATGCCTCAATGTAAAACTTGTAACAATACCACCAAAAGTAGTTATTTTCCATAATTTAAAATTAGAAATCTAAAACTTAAAATTTGAAATTTGAAAATAGATCAATTAAATAATACACCTAAAATAGTATGCAATCTAATTTCTTTATAACTTGAAATTTAAGAAGTGTGTGCACCCCCTTGTTGAGGCATTTAGAGAAATATTAAGAATTGAGGGTGATCAAGTCTCATTTTGAAAATAGTAGAAACCTTTGAGTTGTAAAAATTATATGATTCAACTCTCATTTGAATGTGTAGAGTACTCTATAAAATAATTTAAGGGGTGAAACCTCCAATTATGGTTAACGACAACTAAATCACCAAAGTTTGCTCACAAGTGATTCCATAAACATTGAGTGTCACTAGACTCTAATGTGGCCCACTTTCAAAATGAAATGAATAAAACCACTAAAAATAGATCTAGATTATATTTAAAACTTTTGTACCTTTTAAACTTTTGAAATTTTCAAAGTAGAAACATGAACATGAATAAATATCATGTCTCATGTATCTATACTAAATTTATATATAATGCCAATTGAACTTGTAACTATTTGAAACTTGTAACCTGTAAAAACATTTCATATGTCCATTCATATGAATCAAGTGTATGTGAATTTGTATTGAATTAAATGTAGAAATGAGTTCATGTGTATGTCATATACCCTCATAATCTAAAACATTTGAACCATACTAAATCATAAAAACTGTATACTAAATTTTATTTCTTGTAAGGACTTGAATTCTCAAGGAAATACCATTGTGATTCCCACCTTTTGAGATGAGATACATAGTATTTAGGTCACTATTATCAAAATAATACTTGTATAATATATGAAACATATAATCATGTAGTAGTATATGGACATTTTAATATGTATTGCATCATAGTATTGAATATATTATTAGATTTCATATGAAACATGTGTTACATAGATATAGAATTAAAGAACATAAGAATCGTGTGTATGATATGTATCATGGTACAATATTTAAAGTGAAAAATAGAAGTATTGAATGATATGAATCATGACGCTATAGTAACAATCAATAAACATATAATTAATGTTACACACTGTCACGTATTTTTCATAAAATGTTGCACATAAGGCCCAAAAACCACATACAAGGGAAATTTTAAGTCTCGTAAAACCATAAGGCCAAGGGCCACATAAAATAAATAATCAAGTCCTCACTTATCATGTAATAAATTAAGAATTTTGAAATGAACCATAGAGTAAATGAGACTAGTCTACATCAACCATATATATATCATTGTTAAAAAATAGTATATCTATGTAACACAATGAAAAGTATGAGTTATTATCAAAAAAAATTTATAATATACAGATCAACATGGAAAAAAAAATTATATAGATAAAACCTATTGAAGAGTTTATGAATAATTAATATATTTCCTAGCTTATAAAGTTTGTTGGGTAAAAAAGGAATCTTGACATTGAAAAATCATGTAAAATTATGTCATGTATCACACTCACATACCTCATGAAAAGAATTGTGTATTGAAAATTGAAATATTTTATCTACTTAAAATGAAATAAATAACATATGTAAAGAACTAAGATAGAAACATTTGAAAATGCTTAGAGTCCTAATTGTTTTATTTTTTAAAATATTTTGATTTTTTTTATTGCCATGTTTGAAAATTTAAAAGATTTGTGAAGTATTAAGAAGAATGGATTTCAAAATAAATGGGAGGCAATAAACCAATCTACAACAAGGTGATAAAAAAATGTGTGGCATGAATGAAGATAATAAATGTGCCATCAATATATTTGTAAAAGAGTCAAAGCACAAATGATTGATATAGATAATAATGTACATGACCCCAATAAGCAAGATAATATGTAAGATCATGTATAATGTAGGAGTATATAGATGTGATCATGTAAGTGAGAAGTAAATCATATCATGATAGATATCCCATAGTAATCAAGTGAACTATCATAAATAAAGTGCATTAAAATCATTGTAATATAGTTATTTTTGCATTATTCAATTTGGTTTGAATATTAAGAGGGAAAGTGCCCAAAGTGAAAATAAAGCCAAAGGCTATAAGAATTTTTGGATAAAGGATTGAAGCATAAGTAATGAAGTGAAATCAAATAATGTCTGTATAAAGGAAATAGAAAGTAGCTAATCAATTTTGTCTTTAATGGGAGGCATGTATGTGTACCTATTCCATGATATGAAAGAGTGACTTCCTATGAAGATGATGTTCCAAATTTAAAGATGCCTCTAAATCTAAATAGGAATTATATGTTGTAATATAGCTATGTGAATCATTATGCATATACCCATGTAAACTTGTATTCTCATGTGTAATAGGATAGTAAGTAACTTTAAGAGCTTGTGATGAAGAATTTTAAATAACTTATGGCTTTCTATGAGATGAAGATACTTTTTATGTGTCACTTTCTACTTAGGATAATGTACCAGTCTCTTTAGAATTAATGGCTTATGCTCCTGTGTAATTATATCATGCTCAATAAATAGAGAAACTTATTCTATAATATGTTGATGTCTAACTAGATTATGATCATGAATACATGGAGAAATTGATTCTATAATATGCTTTTAACTATTTAGACCATGATCATGAATAGTTTTATAGACTATTTCATTACCATGTTACTCAATATATGTGAAAACCAATCGTTCTATAGGAGGAGTAAATATCATTGTTTTTAAAGGATATTAATATTATATTCTTGAAATTTTGACCACTTGATTACCATGAATGTATTTGAGACATTTATGCATTGTAGAAGGTATTGCTCTAATATTTTTTATCCAAGGTCTTCTTAATAACATATTAAATATCCTTGTGGTTGGTAGAACTAATAATGGAGTGGTCACTATGAGATGTCTCACTTGTAAAGGTAGTACTATATACCCAAGAGTATCTTTTGTATGACTATAAAATGCTTTGACAACTCTAGAATTATCATGTAAATCTTGCTTTCTATAACCAAGATAGTATAGGAGTGTTATGTTATATTCATTTGTGCTTGATCCATTGTCTTTCATAACATATGTAAGTATCTATTTTCAACATATGCTCAAATAAATAGTGTGTGTGTATTTGAATCTTCATCAATTTTTTTACTATAATCAAATGTAATCATAAGGTGTGATGCTTATTTTCTTATAAATATATCAATGATGTTATCACATGGATGCCCACTAGAATGAGAAGGTTGAGAATTATATGCATAACATACTTCATAATTATCCTTATTATTTGTTGTTTCAAGTTTTTGAAAATTATATTTATACATTTTAAGCTTTGAATTTTCATTTTATTATGGATTATCCTCTTCAATATGTGTGCCAATATCAATAAAATCCTCATTGGTGAGATCTTAAATCTTGTGCTTTAGCTCAAAACATATGTTTGCATAATGTATAATACATTTAAGATAGTCACAATATGCATTGATATCAAAATTTATAGATTATGGTTTAGACGTCTACCTCTAATGGTGGAGGAAGAGAGATGATATTTTTTTCAAGTAGTTTTTACAATAATACCTAAAGAGGTGATGGTAACCTCAATAATTTTTTCCTTGGTGGAGATTGTAACTAAAAATTTTGTGTTGGTTTGTGTGATAACATTAATCGTAAACTTGAATTAATTATTTATTTCATTGCATTCACTCTTATAATTTGGCTTGCTTTGAAATTTAACATTTGAAGTAGAAATAACATTTAAATTATATTTGAGCTTGTTTAAAGTAAGTAATTTGACCTTATTCTCTTTAGCTCTATGACACAATCCATCAAAATATTTTAACTTATAAAAAATAATTGAATCTTGGAGTGGAGATAGAAAACTTTGAGTGAATATTTCTTGGAGCTCAATATCAGCCATTTTATTTATCATTTTATATATCATAGTCTTATATCTTAGAACATATTCACTGACTATATAATTGAACCCTTCTTTGAGCTTTGAAGTTTGAGCATATGATATATTTTCACGAATGTTGATATAAAAGTGAATTAATAAATAATTTTAAAATGGATTAAAATCCTTTGTTGATTGAAGAGGAAGATCATAAAACCATCTAAGAGGATAGTCTTTGAGACTTCTTGGAAAGAGCTTTGTCAATAATTTGACATTATCTACATAATCTAGACAAGTTGCATGGAATGCAAGAAAATAATTTTAAATATCACCTTTATCTTCATATAAAGGAATATTAGGAGTCATAAAGTCAACTGGTAATTAATGAGATTCAATTTCAAACTCTAAAGTATTATGTAATAAGGAACATGAGTACATGTAGTTGCTAGTATGAGAAAGATTTTTCTCAATTTGAGATAGATTAATAGTAAAGAAATAATTATATACTCAAGATTAGATTTGTAAAGGTGATTGGAGGATTATAAATAGAATTATTAGGCATAAGCATGGATATATATTGGAAACTAAATGTTTTTCCCAAACTAAGGGATGATAATATGATAGTTACTATAGTTATCAAAATAGGAATGGATGCACTAGTGGAAGTGAAAATATTAGAAGAGCTACCTTGGGCGACTTTATTTTTTTCATATTTAAAAATATATAAGAGTGAGTCAACCTTTTCTATATTTTATTGAAGATATTTCATTAATTGATTCATCATTCTCACTATTATTTTCTTGGGTATTGGGTTCTGAAATGAGATCCATAATTCACCCTTCAAGAGGGTGTGAAACAATGGAATATCCTTCAAAGTCTCATATTTTATACGATGAATAACATATTCTTCTTCTTCCTCTTTCATTTCATATTTGACAAAATTATATTGGATAATATTAATGACATGAAATAGTAGTGAAATCATTTAAAATAGGAAGGCCATGAGACAAGGCCTTATTTAGTAAAACTTTTCTATTAATTTGGCATCGAATCCATTTAAAAACATAATGAATAACATGTTAAAAATTATAATAGGATGTAACAATGGATTTCATAATCCTATGTAACATATGAAATAAGCATTCATTTATTAATCCCATTATGAATATAATACAAGAAAAATAAAATGTATAAAAGTGATCTAGGCAAGGGTTTGAATGATTGTATGGGCTCTAAATTATACTTTCTCATTTTAAGATCAATGTCAACCCAATATTTTATAACATTAACTAAAGAGGATAAACTAAGCCTATATCCCACTATCCCATATTTGAAGGTACAATGAGAGTAATTTTCCTAACTAATACACTCCTTTAAGGTGCACCATAAATTAAATGGATAAAGAGGATTCCTATAGTATAAACAAGGGACTCTAAGTGTTTCCAATATATTGTGAGGTATAGGAAAACTAAAATTTATATTTAGTATTGTACAATGGCTTGAGTATTATGGTAGTACCCCTCACATCATAGTGTATATAAAATAGATCATTACTTTGTTTGTAACAACAGTTACTAAGTAGTTTTAAAACTACCATAAAATATTTACTAAAAACAAGCAGAAATAAAATAGAAAATAAGGATAAAACAAAATTCAAAAAAAATTGTGTATAGATATCAATAAATTTTAACTCAAAGTTGAAGAGAAATACTTCAATGTCATATGTTATTCAAGGTGACATGATAATTTCTTCAATGCTGGATTAAATTGAAGGTCAAAGAATATTGACTCATGATGTCAAATTTATACCAAGGTTAAATTCTCTTTCTTTATTTACTAGGATTTTACATTAATTTTAATTAAATATTAGGACAAAAATCAATCAAACAAGTAGTTTAGTTCTCCCTCCTAGAGTGAGTGTGTGAATTTTGATATGTTTATATGTGGATGTAATTGATAAATTGAATTGAATGTTTGAAAATGAATGCCCTTGAACTACAATAAAATATATTTAGACTTTACATATGATTGTTGAATAAATTAAAATTAGAATTGGAGAAATAAGTTCCCTTTTGCTTAATGTGCACTAAAAATTCTAAGTGATTTCTAAATGTGTATTGAATGATATTGATATTGTTATATAAAGGAATATTTTTAATATTTCCATTAACAAACCTTGATAAAAGTGTTAGAGAACCAATAAAAAATATCTAGAGTTTTAAAATTTATCATTGAAGTTTAGGGGACAAGGTCAGGTTGTGGCTTTGTCTACCTTGTGTGGTTGTATCCTAAAAGGACAAAGATTATTGGGATTCTACTGATAGGAATATGTAAACATAATAGGGGTGCCTAAATGAATTTTTATAATAATTTTAAGATAGTGAGTGGAATAGTGAAGGATCTCATAGATATTTTAATTTAATGGATTAGCGAATAGAACAAGTAATATAACTTGGATGTCTAAATTTACTATTTTCAATAAATTAATGATAAAATTTGAGTGTCTACACCATGAAACTTGTCAACTTTATTGGATACACATAAAAATGTATACGTGATAATATAATAGTTGTCAAAGGGTTTAATGGACATACACTAAACACCCTCAGATGTATTTTCTTACCTCTTCGAGTAGATCTTGTCATAGTCGCTACTTCATTCCTATTTATACCAAGTAATGGGGTCTTTGACATATTTTTGGGATTCCCTTAGATTCTTAAGCTCCATGTATTACCTTTTACAATACATTGATGTGTTAATTATATACATAATAATAGGGTAGTTATGGTTTATTGTATTTGATATGAGTACCCTCTTCAGTTAGTGTTATCTCCTCTGCCAACAAAGTCGGTTGGTTCTCCTACATAAGACCATTATTCAAAGTTAGTTATTGCACCCGCCTATATATATCACAACACTATATTCTCCTAAAAAAACTTCATGATACTTACCAAATTAGAGGGCTATTCAGGATTCTTAAAGGTATTTATCAGTTATATTTATACCAAGTTAGTCCCATAGATATTTCAACATATTCCCTAGTTAAAAAAAAGGCGTATGCACTCTCATATTATATAGTGTGCTCCACACAATCTTAAGTTTTTTAGATTTATTTATCATACACATCATTTTGAACATTGGTGATGATGGTTATATTGTATCACATGATTCCTTTTCAAAATTTGATACTCTTACACTTGTCACCTTTCCCTCATAAAAGACAACCCTTGTACCATATGATGTAGGTTCCTCCCATGGCTATCCCATTGATGGGATAATTGGTTAGCACATTTTAAAATATTAAAATGAATACAAAAATAAATGTAAATTTTCAATAAAATACAAAAAAGACAAATATTCCAATAATATAAAATTAAGACCTAAGATTGGCATGCATTGCTAGATTACAATAACTACATATGTTATTTATCACATGTTGGGTAAATGATATGTTTATTTTCAAACATCTATGAATTTAAAGAGGTATGTGACTATGATGCATGACATACAAATCATACATGGCCATGTAGATGTTGGACCTTTCCATACCAATGGGTCATGCTAATGTTGGGGGCATTTACTTCTACATGTTACATTAGCACATGTTATATCTTTCTATGACCTCTTTACCATGTTGCATTACATATATTGCTTACACATGCATTTCTATCTACCCAATTTTTACATAGTTTTACATGGATATGATATTTACTATGCTATGATTCTGACATATATAGATAGTATACATTAGTTTTACTAGTTCTATGTTTCATTAATGTTATCACTTATGCATGATGGGATAGTTTTATTATCTATTGTGTGTGGTATATTGGCCTTTCTTTTGGATCATTATCATTTATTATTGTGATAATAATGCTTCTTGTGTATGGATCCTTAGCCTTGTCTATTATCAATATATTTATGTCCCTTGTATGCAGCCCCTTGGTCTTATGTGTGACATTTTATGCTATTATGTGGAATTACTTATTGAGCTTGTTGGACTTGTGTGATTTTTATGTTTTTAGGTGTCATGACCCATATCAAACACCTCCCCTATGTGTGTTGTGCCATGATTTACATCATGCACTTCCTTACTACATAGTCTTATGCAATGACATTTATTATTGAGTGCTTCACACACACACACACACACACACACACACACACACACACACACACACACACACACACACACACACACACACACACACACACACACACACACACACACACACACACACACACACACGCATGCACGCACGCACACGCACGCACACACGCACGCACACACGCACGCACACACACACGCACGCATGTACGTGCATGCGCGCGCGCGCGCGCGCGCGCGCGTGTGTGTGTGTGTGTGTGTGTGTGTGTGTGTGTGTGTGTGTGTGTGTGTGTGTGTGTGTGTGTGTGTCTCCTCGTATTTCATATGTTACATAAATGTCTTGATGTTATATACATTACCATGATGACATATTCTCCATATATTGACATGATTTTACTGTGAATATATATACCTGACATGATACAATTCACTTTTATTTTGAGATAAGTGGGTTGTAATATTCATCCCTCATTTAAAATGAGGGGGATGATATTAGTTGGCTTTGTCATATAAAATCAATCCTCCATGAGCATATTTGAATAGAATATACAAATTTCATAGTTCAGATATGATTCAAATATCAAACTATGATAGGTATGTATAATTTTCAAATATATTCTGAGGGCATATAGACTCAATTTTTCACTCCATGAGTGACATATTTTATATTGATACACACACACACACACACACACACACACACACACACACACACACACACACACACACACACACACACACACACACACACACATATTTAAGGCATGTGAAAGGCATATGTGTTCTATTCTATAATACATATTCAGTTAGGAATGATGTTGGTTCATGCACATATGTGCACCATGTATACATTTAATTTGGTATGATGTTGGTTCTGTAGACATCCAATTCCTATCACTATTGTGCTGAAATTGTCAATCTAAACAAAATTCTATGACGGCACACAATCTGGGCTAATATCACTAAAATGCGCTAAATGGTTTGAGCTTGTGACATAGATGTAATGATTTAGGCTAATGTATCCCTAAATGAGGCAATGCATTTTATGTGATTATTATCTTTTTAAATCACTTCAAGTTAAATTACAAAAAATTCAAAATGATGCTTTAGACCACTGAATTATTCTAATTTGGTAGTACACATCACATGCATGTGTTATTTTGCATCCATAATGCTCTAATCAGGGTATTAGTCAAATTATGACTTAGTAAATTAACATTTGACTAGTTTGATTAGTTGAACAACCAATTTCCAAAAAAGTAAAAAATTAATTAAAGCCACATAAGTAAATTAAACCAAATTAAGAGCTTAAGTGAAAAATCTATGGATGCTATTGAAAATCTATTAATTGGAAATTCATTTTTAATATCTGCATCATTTGGTGAAATAATCAATGGGATGGCATCCATAATCCATAAATGAAATAAATATCTTGTTTAATCCCTCCCATGCCTCATTAATGCCCCATTGTTCCAAATATTAATGAGGATATTTATGGATTGAGCCTCCAAAATTGAATTTATTCATGTCCACACATCTTGATCTCAAGATGGATGGTCATGGTTGATTTTGATGATTTCCATAAAGCTATAAATACAGGGCTTCACCATTGATTAAATAAGTTATTTTTGTGTAATGTTATTATGCAGAATTATCTTCACAAGATTCATTTATGCAAACTTATTATGTAGAAATTGTAATAGAAAAGATTAAACTATTTACACACATTGATCAAATTTATGAACCTAATTCATTGTTGCATTGAGAGATGATGGAAGAGCAAACCACTCATCATTGAAATATACTTAGAGCACCAAATTAGGGGAAAATCATGTGTCTTGGTTTCTCTTGGAAGAGGGATGCTCTTGGGAAGGTTTGATGATTGTATTCCTGATTTCAATATCTTTTTGAATTCATTTTCAAAACCCCATGAGGGGGTTGGCTTAGTATGTTATGTTCTTTATGTTTATTTGGGTTTTTCTCTACTAACACATGGAATAACTTGCTTTGGATTCCTACTCTACATTTTAGCATGTCCGGTGGGACCATGCATCCCATACAAGAAAGGAGACTAATATTCAACTCTTAGATCTTCTAATGAATGCTTAAAAGTCTTTAAAAATAAATTCTTTGTCTTCATTTTTCACATATTTTGGGTTTTTAAGTGACATATAGTTTACATAGAGACTAGCATCAATTCACTTTGACTAACATTAATCCCTCAAAATTGGCATCGATTTATATGTGAATGGAAGAACATGATAGAAAACATGATTTTTGGGTTTTTCTTGAAATTTGTTGGTTTGTATTGTATATTTTAGAGATTGCATGTTCTCTATTTGACATTTATTTTGTAGGATCCAAAGAGATTTTGGATTTTCATGTTTGTTTTGATAAGACATTTTTGTGTGAAAAACCATGTTCTATTTTCCTATGTTTTTAATAGAATTGACATCAATTCCAATCAACCCTCTATGAACTGACTGACACCAATTTTTGTGAACCGACATTGATCCCTGCATGGACCAATATTAGTCTCTGAGACAAAAAAATAGAGACATGAGAGATTGTTTTTTGAAATCTTATTTTCTCATTTATATTTAGGCTTCTAAGTAAGCATAAGCCCTCAAAAAAATTTAGGTCACAAGTTGGAAAAAAGGCACAAGTTTGAAAGTGTTTAAGTCTTGAACATTTTGTTTAGTGCCTAAAAAGAATTTAGTTGTTTTATGCTTAGTTGTTTGTGAAGGTTTTTATAATTTTTTCAATTAAGTCTAAGGTGCTAAAATTTAATAAACATCTCACTTTGTTGCATTAAAATAAACACTCACACCTAGATACATACTCTAAAGAATGTTTTGTTTTATATTTTCTCTTTCAAAGTTGTTTACTTTTGTAAAATGATTGATGCATGTATGCTCTCCTAACATCCTCTTTAGAGAACTAAGGTGAATAAAATCACTCTTTATTTGCCTTGGTTTCTTTTTAATCTAAAAATTATGAAAATAACACCATCAAGGCCCTCCCCAAATCCATATGTATTGGGTGATCCAAACACAACCTTAAAGTCTTTTTACTTCTCATTTATTTTTATATAACTTGCCTTATGAACAAGATTTCATCACCTCCTCATGGGTTCTCTATGTAAGCATTGACTTTAGAATTCATCTCCTAGCATAATTTTAACCCCACTCCATGGTGGGGTATACAAATTGAGGTCAACTTATTGGGATGTTTTTTTGAGTGGTTAAATAAACTCTATTAGTAAGATACTACATCAGACTGTACAGGAAACTTAGACATCACATTACATTAAGCAAGTGATGTATGTAGTGGTTTTGAAAAGGATAAGACCTTTTCATAATAATCCATTTGATGTGGATCCAAATGATGTGATCACCTCTTATGTTAGCCACACTTAAGACCATCTAGAAATGCATGAAAATTTAGTTCTAGAACAACCCCACTTATTGCAGATATATTGTTGATGTAGGTCGAGTAGCCTAAAGTTCCATGTCATCATACAATATCTTGAGAAAAGGGGGTGTAAAAAACCTACTTATTTATGCACTTTTATTTTTGGATTAACACTTAAAATCCTCTCAAGAGCACGTACATAGATGAAATTTGACAGTACCATGCAACCTTGTCATTTTTAGGACTTTGAACATTATACTTAAGTGTATTTTATCATTTTATCCTTTGTTTGCTAGGTTTTTTTGACTATAAAAATTATTTGATAACTAAAATTAATAATAAAACCAAATAGTTTTATCATACACCATTCTATTTGATCAAGGAGGTGTTACACTGAACAAATCAAAATCATTTCTTTCCTTGTTCAAAATTTCATTTAGAACATTGTGTTTGTATTTTCTAAACAAAATTATTATGTTGCCAATTTGAGTCTAGACCATTTGCCCATTTTATAAAATCTCAAAGTCCTTCATTTTTAATCTAAAATTGAAATCTCACCTTTATAAGTTATAGGCCAAGGTGTTATTGGTTTGTAATTTGCACTTGGTTTGAGTGAAATTGGGTATGATTTACCATTTGGATTGAAAGTCATTACCTAGACTCATCATCATTATTATTCTCATTGTGGACTTAGATCATCTTGTGTTCATTCATGCTCTAGGTTCTTGGACCATTCTACATCCTATTACCATGTGGAAGCATTGTGTTGCCCATTTAGTTTTAGCTTTATACTTAGGATTTATTGTGTTAAATCACATTTTGAGATTTTTAGTTTTCATTGATATCTTCCTAATCAGAATGACCCTCTTCTAATTTTTTAGTCACAACTCATCATAGTTTCATCTATCTTTTATGGTATTGATGTATCTTGAACCTAAGTTTTTTTGTGTTAGCTTGCACTTTAGGTTCACGTTAAGTTGTGGAGCTAAAAGCTTCACTGATGCAAATGGTGGAGGTTACTGAGTGTCAAAGTAATCGATGTTGGTCAGGCCAACCAACATCGGTCATATTCAATGTACACAGTAACCAACATCGGTTATGGTCGATTGGCATCGATCAGACAGGAACTGACGTTGGTCACCTGTGTGTTTCCAAAACTGGTCTAATTTTAGATAAATAGTGAGTTTGCATGTAAAGACTAATTTTAGTCTTGAGTCTGTGTTTCTAATTATTGTTTGCTTGGGGTCCTATTTAAGAGACCCATGGGGCTATATTGTAAAGAATTAAGTAAGGTCAATTAGATCTGCAAGGTGCAAGATCAAGAGGATCTACTGAAAGCAAGACCAATTAGATCTATAGGGTGCAAGATCAAGAACATATGTGGAGTATTGGAGGCAAAAACAATTGGGTTGATTGTCACAATCAGAGTAGGCAACAACAACCATTGGGTTGATTGTCACTGGAGGGAACAACTCGATTATTGAGTTGATTGTAATTTATTGAGAGAGAGAACTCTTGAGGGAGAATTACTGTACACCCAAGAGGTGTGGGATGAGTGAGATTTCTTCATTATATTTCCTTCTGGAAGAGTGTTAATACAGATTGTATTGTTTCTCGTATCTCCTATTCTTTGTTGTTTCTGATTTCTAGTTACTTATTACTTCTGGTTTAATTCTATGTTTAGTTGCTTATACAAAGGTAATCAATTGTACTCTTAAGGAGTAGGATCCTAATAGGTGGTATCAGAGCTAGGATCACTAACAAGTGGTAGAGCGGGTTAGTGTTGTTGATTACAGGTCACTCACAGGGGTTTTTGTTTGAGTGGGAGTAAAGCAATGGCAGAAGAAAGTAAGTTAAGAATGGATAAATTCAATGGCAAGAATTATCAATTATGGAGGATGAAAATAAAGGATTATCTATATCAGAAAGATCTGTACTTATCGTTGGGTGGGGTTTCATGTAAGCCCACATGTATGCAAGATGAAGAATGGAAGGTTCTTGACAGAAAGGCTCTTGGAGCTATAAGGCTGACCCTAGCAGCTTCTGTGTTTTCCAACTTATCTCAAGCAAGGACAACGGTAGAGTTAATGGAATCTTTGGCAAATTTATATGAAAAACCCTCAACTTTGAATAAGGTATTTCCTATGAAGCAATTATTTAATTTGCAAATGCAGGAAGGTGGATCGGTATATAGTCATCTTAGTGATTTCCATGGATTAGTAAATCAGTTAAATTCAGTCAAAATAGTTTTTGATGATAAAATTAAGGCTCTCTTAATCTTATGCTCTTTACCTGAAAGTTGAGATAGCTTGGTAATGGTAGTTAGTAATACTGCATCTACTTCAAATATCTTGAAAGTTGATGATGTTGTTAGTGTAATCTTGAATGAAGAAATTCATAGGAAAAGCACAGGGAAAACATCAGGTAATGCTTTAAGTGTTGAAAGCAAGGGATGGCAAAGAGAGAAGGGCAAGCAAGGGAAATCAAGGTCAAAGATAGGCAGTAGATCCAAATCCAGATATGGCAATATAACCTGCTAGAATTATGGAAAGAAAGGACATGCAAAGAAAGATTGTTCGTTGAAAGAAGATCAGCATGAAGGTAATGAAGAAGTAAAAGATGCAGGTATTGTTGCACAAGATGCTCTCATATTTTCTTTGGATAGTTAGGTAGAATCATGGGTTTGAGATTCTGGTGCTTCTTTCCATGCAACCCCAAATAGAGAATTTTTTCATGATTATGTCCATGGAGACTTTGGAAAAGTTTATTTAGGGGATGGTGATCCTTGTCAAATGGTTGGCAAAGGGAATGTGCAGCTGAAGTTGCAGACTGGAAACACATGGGTGTTGAAGGATGTCATGCATGTACCCGTCCTGAAGAAGAATATGATTTTTGCAAGAAAGTTGGGTGATGAGGATTGCACAGTAACTCTCACAGCAGAATCTTGGAAAGTTTCCAAGGGTGCACTTGTATTAACAAGAGGTAAGAAAGTAGGTACACTTTATCTATCTACTTGTATTACTGATTCTCCTTCTGTTTTATCTACTTCAGATGTAGATGCAAAGATGTGGCTCTGTAGGCTTGGTCACATGGGTGAAAAGGGAATGGATGTTCTTAAGTCAAAAGGTATGCTTTAAAATTTGATAGATCTAGATTTCTGTGAGCATTGAATGTTTGGGAAATAGGAGAAAGTGAGGTTTCTAAAAACTGGGTCAACAAAGAAGAAGCACAAGTTGGAGCTTGTTCACATAGATGCGTGGAGACCAGCTTAGGGAGCTTCTATTGGAGGATCACAGTGGTATGTTTCTTTCATTGATAATGCTACAAGAAAGGTATGGGTTTATTGCATAAAGTGGAAATCTAATGTTTTTGACACTTTTAAGACATGGAAAGCCTTGTTTTTCAATGAGAAGATGATGGACAGAGATCAGCTCAAGAGGCTGAATAATCTTGAGCAAGGCAATTTGGACAAGGTTATGATCCAAAAAGAGCTCGCAAATAAAAATCATCACTCATAGGAAAACACAGTTATCGACGTTGGTTAGGTGAGAACCGACGTCGATCAGGCAGAAATCGATGTTGGTCTGGTGGAGACCAAAGTCGGTGATGTCAGGCAGGTGGTAATCGACATCGATCAGGTAAGAATTGACGTCGGTCATGTCAGTCACATGGAACTGACATCAGTCGGGTGTAGATTGAGAGATGACTGGGATCGGTCACTGTTAGAACAAAATTTGGGCTGACAGCAAGCTGTCAATGAGTCTCAAACACCCATGAGGAGGTCTAAAAGGGTAAGTAAGCCTCAAACTCATTATTCCCCTTCTTTATACTACTTGTTGCTCACTGATGGTGGAAAACTAGGAAGTTTTGAAGAGGTAATGTAGGTAGAATCCAAGAAACAGTGGGAGCATGGCATGAATGAGGAAATTGATTCCTTGAAAAAGAACCAAACATGGGATTTGGTTGAGTTGCCAGCTGAAAGAAAAGCACTGAAAGATGAATGGATTCACAGGTTAAAGAAAGGAGAGAATGGATAGGTGAGATAGAAGGCCAGGTTATATGGTCTTGAGCAAGCTCCAGGATAGTGGTATTTGAGGTTTGACAGGTTTATGACAAAGCATGGCTTTAGTCAATGTCAATGTGACCATTGTGTTTATTTTACCAGGTTGGATAATGATAGCTACATTATCCTATTACTATATGTAGTAAATATGCTTATTTTAGGGTCACACATGAAGGGAATTGTTGAGCTAAAGGTAAAATTAGCTCAGACATGTGCCAGGAAGGATTTAGGAGGAGCAAAGAAAATCCTTGGCATGAGTATTTCTAGAGACAGCAAAAATCACAAGTTGATTTTGTCTCAAGAGGATTATGTGAATAAGGTAGTGGAGAGGTTCAATTTGTAAGATGCAAAACCGGTAAGCACACCTATGGTTAGACAGTTCAAGTTGAGCTATGAACAGTGTCCTAAATCACATGATGAGGTTGAGTACACGGTATGTACTAGACCTGATATTTCCCAAGCAGTGGGAGTTGTCAGCAAGTTTATGGCCAATCCAGGAAAGAAGCACTAGAAAGTAGTTCAGTGGATTCTCAAATATCTGAGACGGACCAACAACAGGTATTTATGCTATGCAAGGTCAAACACTTCTCTACATGGGTATGTAGATTCGAATATGGCAGGTGACTTGGATGACAGGAGAAGCACCACAGGATCTATGTTCACTATTGGTGGTAGATCTTCAAGATTGAACTTGAAGATGGAGATATAAGCTAGAAACAAATTAGAGGATGTACAGATACAGGTACAGGTGCAGCTATTTATCTCCAAGTGAGAGATTGTTAAGTTATGGAGCTAAAAGCTTCACTGATGCAAATGGTGGAGGTTGTTGAGTGTCAAAGTAACCGACGTCGATTAGGCCAACCAACATTGGTCATATTTAGTGTACATAGTAATCGACATCGATTATGGTCAGCTGGCATTAGTCAGACAAGAACTGACATCGATCACCTGTGTGTTTCCAGAATTGGTCTAATTTTAGACAGATAGTGAGTTTGCATGTAAAGACTAATTTTAGTCTTGAGTCTGAATTTCTAATTATTGTTTGCTTGGGGTCTTATTTAAGAGACCCATGGTGTTGTATTGTAAGGAAGTAAGTAAGGTTAATTAGATCTGCAAGGTGAAAGATCAAGAAGATCTACTAAAAGCAATACCAATTAGATCTGCAGGGTGCAAGATCAAGAAGGTATATGGAGTATTGGAGGCAACAATAATTGGGTTGATTGTCACAATCAGAGTAGGCAACAACAACCATTGGGTTGATTGTCACTGGAGGGAACAACTCGGTTATTGAGTTGATTGTAATTGATTGAGAGAGAGAACTCTTGAGGGAGAATTACTGTACACCCAAGAGGTGTGGGATGAGTGAGATTTCTTCATTGTATTTCCTTCTAGAAGAGTGTTAATACAGATTGTATTGTTTTTCGTATCTCATATTCTTTGTTGTTTTTGATTTCTAGTTACTTATTACTTCTATTTTAATTCTGTGTTTAGTTGCTTATACAAAGGTAATCAATTATACTCTTAAGTAGTAGGATCCTAACAGTTCCAAAATTATCATACCCTCTTCTAATTTGATGATTTTGACCCACCAAAGTTGAGTGATTTCTTAACCATTTCTTCTAATTGTGTGTTCCTATGCCACTTCTTTTATTATAGTCTCATTTCACCTTATCACTTGTTTAAATAAATCACAACACACTTGCTAACATTTGCAAAAACACATTCCACATCTTAGAAAACGTAGAGAACAATATTCCAATCATGATGCAAAGGTATACTCATAGTGGGGCCTTTTATGGACCTAGTTATGAAGAAGAGCATTTTTATGATAGACATGAGCTCTCCATCATGTTTGAGGATATCACCCTTTTTGGGCCTTATTTGTAATTACCAAACCAATCCATGTTAATTTTCATACGCCAACCTCGTTTTCCTCCTTTGGATTACATGAGACACCAAAATCCTTAATGCTCAAAGGTTACGATTTTAGTTTATTCTCATTTAATTTGTACAAGCAACCAATCTCCATGATGCTTGAAGGTTACAATTATAGGTTATCCTCCTTTGACTTGCATGAGCCATCAAGCTCCCTAGTGCTCTAAGGTTATCATTTTAGGTTCCCCTCCTTCAGCCCACATGAATAATGAAGATCTATAGTACCCAAGGGTTACTATTTTGGGCCATCCTCCTTTGGCTTGCACTATCAATCAAACTTTGAAATACCCTATCATTACCATTCTAGGCCCATCACTAGTATTTATTGAACCTATTATTAAGGAACATCAATTTGATGAGCCAATCCTTATTTTTCCCTTCTTTAATAGTCTAATTTTTTTAGAGCCCATTATTGAACCACGATCCATTATTTATCCAATGCCAACAATTCACAACTTTAGAAAATTCATGATGATCTTTGAGCCATAATAGAACCAACCATTACCTCTTCAAAAACCATCTTTTAAGGACCAAAATGTGTACAAAATTGATATTTTACAAATAATTATAAACCAAGTCCATGATGTTTTTGTTGAAACACCTATTTGTAATGAGTCAACCTATGATGATTCACTCTTTGATACTATACCTATTATTGAGGAGTCTCACTTTGACAAGCTACTCTTTATTGAGTCACTTTTTAATGATTATAACTACCTTTGGGAAATTAATTATCTCAACCATTGTCCTATTTTTAAAGAGACTCCTTTTGACAAGCTAGTCTTTTTAGATTTGTATCTTGACCTTTTTCCACTCATTGAGGAATATCACTTTGACAAGACAATCTCTATGGAGTCACCCCTAAAGTTGTTCCCTTTCTTTGAGGGGCTTCACCTAGACGAGCTAGTTTATGTTGAACCCCTCCTAGATGAATCTATTTTTATAGATCCCATTATGCCATCATGGTTTGTTACTTATATAATATTAAATGTTCAATAAGTCATATTTTTAGTAGCATCCACACTAGATGAAGAATCAATGGTAAATTTAGGTTATATTCTTGAATTGATATCATATTTAGAATTATAAGTAGAATCAACATCAATTTTAACATTGGATTTAGATTCCTTTGACTCAATCTTAGCTTTAGAATTAGAATATGATCATGGTTGTTACAACATTGGTTAAACTTGCCTTACAGATCAACTTGAGTATATTTGTCATCCTTCTACGCATTTTGAGGATGATTAATTCAGCATCGACATAATTTCTCTTAGTATTTTCTATGAGGATTATTTTGCCTTTCATCATTCCATTTTCAACACCCAACATATCCATTATATTGACATTTCACCTCCCACAAGTGTTGATTGGGATGGACAGAACTACACTTTATTGAACTAAATCCATAGCAACATATCAGTTGTAGAATATCAAGAGGACCAAAACCACATTCATGTAGAAGAAGAATAATATCATAGTGAAACATTTTTAGAGGTTTTAGGGGTAATCACAATCCAAAATTATAAACTTCTAATGAAACCTTATTTGAGGTACTAGAAGACAATCAAAGTCAAAACTCAATGTTCCTTAGTTCACCTTCTCAGAGGCACTATCAGATAATCAAGACAAATTCACTGGTGAAAACCTCATCGAGGTGCCAATAGATGAGCACAATAGTTCTTCATTATTTTATGAATATATTATTCAAGATTACATCAATATATCTTCCAATCTGCAACATAATTAGATGGTAGTTAATCTCAATACTAAACAACAACAAAATTTGGTGGTCTTATTGAAAGCATATTTAGAAGTCTTCAGCCCCAAAACAACCAAAATTATGTCAAATTTAGAATCAACAACATTATGTGTGCTTGAAAATATCTATCTTCAATCTTAGCTTAGCCATTATACATTTCATTAGCATCCACCTTTACACTGCCAAATCAAACCTATTAGCCACTATTTATCCATATTTACCATCCTTCATTGTACCTTCCTTTATAGAGGCTCCAAAGACATCTTATCTCAAATTTTGAAGGAAATAGAGTCAATGACCAATGAAGACCATAATAACATTCTTGGAGTCCAAATCTATAGCAGGTTCTTGATAGAGCAGCTATTTAGAAGGGGTATGGGCTATCAATTTTTATGATTGATTATTCTATTTGTCTCATATGTTGACTAAGATGTGCATCTCCATGTTAGAAGTAGAAGCATAGTCATTTTTTTAATTTTCCATTTACCTTTCCATTTTCCTTATTTTATCACTTGGGGGCAACCCTCTTACTATTATATCCAATTGCCATATCAAAATTTTTCTTTATGTCACACCTTATATTATTTTATCATACGATGCCTTTACTATTGACCAAATATTATTTTTTACCAACCCTACCAACCTTTTTTGATCTTGGTTACTTTGGTTCTTCCTACACCTTTCGTGAGGGAAATTTGATCCAGTTTTAGTGGTTTAAAAATTCTATGTTTAAATGATAGTCTATGAAAGTAGTTTGATAGTGGATCTGGAAAGTTATCTTTCATTTACATTTGATTGGTGTTGATGATTATAACCACCTATGGTCAAATTAGTAATTTATTTTGTGTCATTGATTATAACTACTTATGGGCAAATCAGTATCCTATCATGTATTACTAATTATAACTACCTATGGGCAAATTAGTAACACATACATATGTTGTTGCTTCCTATTTATAACTGTCTATGGTAAAATTAGGAACAATACCTTTTATCATACATTGTTGAATCAACTTTCCATTACTATTATCATTTGCCTTGTCATTTTTCCTTAATTTTAAAACTTATTATGACCTAGTCAGTTTTTCATCACCTTTTATGTGAGTAGAACTACTATGACTCGAGGTAATAATGGGATTATGTAGGTCATACTTGATTCATTTGAGGTCAAATCATTCCATATTTTACATATGATCTCACCATTTTTTGATAAAATTAATCCTACACTCTCACCATTTTGGGAGCAATTTTAAGTTTGAACACTCTTATCATTTTGTAAGTGCTCATTTGAACACTCTCACCATTTTATGAGCCCATTTTCTTATTTCCTCTATAACATCAATCATGTTTTCTTATCATCAATTTTCTTCTATCCATCCCATTTCTTAGAAGAACTACATTTATCTTTAAGTTTATGTTGATCTTGCATCCATGGAACTATGTAGGTAGTGTCCATTGTCTTGTACATCTAGAGTTAGTTGAACCACCGTTTCCTTTTCTTCTTCTTCCCCCCAATTTGTGTTTTCTTATTGTCTCCATATCACTTGGTGGAAACTTTATCTCTTTTGTTCTTGTTCTATTGTATTAGTCTTATTATTTCTTAGATTAGGGGTTACCCTATCACAGAGAGTAGCGCCTCTATTACATGCACATGAACAATTATTTTGTGTTTCCACTAACATTGTGACTAACTCTAGTTTGAGTGTGTTTATTTTATTTTTATTATTGTTTTGTAGTTATTTCTTGTCTCTCCATTTATTTTGTAAATATTTTGTTCATTTTTATTCCTTTGTTATTTATTCTTGGTGTTTTGTTGTATTGGTCTTTTGTGTTACTATTTTGTCGTGTATTGTATTGTTTTGTTCTTTTGAGTTTAAATGCATTCTATAACCACTTTTAGTCTAGTTTTATATTAGGATTGATTTTTTTCAAATTATATTTTACTTATTCTTTTGTTTGGTTCTCTAAGTACATCTTATTACTACACATAGAGCTTGATTATTCATATCTTGCTTTCATATTGTTTATTAAGTTGTTCTTGCTTTGCTTTTATACATTCTTATTTCTACTTAAAACCTGATTGTTCATATCTAGATTTTAAGTTAAGTTACATTTATGTATTTTTTTAATATTTTTTTATTTAAATGTAAATAGTGGTAATTCTAGTATTGGTATTTTTTATCATTATCCTCAGTTATAAATATTCACATTTGAACCAACCATTTTCAATTGAAAAATAATTTTATTATAAGTTACTCATACTAATGATGCATAATTTCATTTTGATATAGTTAACACCAAGTGTGCCAAGTCTAAAATTTAATGATGCCCTGAATATCATCTCTAAATGCAACATACCTAACACTAGACTCTATGCAAGACATGCATCTCTTGACATACACTCTGAGTCTAATTAAATAATGGTTCATCTTTCTTCTATTCCTCATTCCATTTTTTCCTACTTTTGGGAGAACTACATTGACCTAAGGTTCATCTAGACTATGTAAATAGCGTTTGGATACTTGACATATCTTGGGTCAGCTCAGCCACCCTCAATCTTCTAATCATCTCTTTCATCACTTTATGCATCCTTGTATGCCTAGTTTTTTGTGGCTTCTTTATTCATTATACCCTTGTATCTACATTTATGCCTTCTCACATTTAATATATGAAATAGGTTATATCCTTGATCTATGCTTTCCAATTTTTTTTACTGGGGCACAATATCTAGACTAATCACTTATCAAAATCATCCCTACTAGGGCACAATTAATTATCAATGATAAAAAAAATTACCTTACGCAGGCAAAATCAATTTATCAACTAATCAAATCCACTCTATTGGGGCACATTATTAATACATTAACTTCCTCTCTCTGGATCAATGATTTTATTTTTATCCTAATTCCAAGATTTATAGATTTTGCCCTCATTCTGTAAATTTCAAAGTGTCCAAGTTATCTCAAGATTGATCATTCCCTAAGCCCATAACTTTTACCCTATTTTGGGTGTGTCAAAGTATGTTGCTTATATTTTAAGATTGCATTCTTCCCACTTCCCCCCACCTTAGGGCCCATTATATTCTAAATTAATTTTGATAATTGGCAAACAACACATTCAAGTATTAGCTCAATATGGATTTAATATCATCCATGGGTTAGTTTCATTCTTTCTCTCTTTTTTGAGAGTCCATCCCTCTCTTCCATCCTCACATTACCTCTTGAGGGGGCATCATGGGTCATTTATTCAATAATTACTTTCCAAATTATTCTTGACAACTCTTTCATTATTTAAAAATATGTTACTTAGACTGAATATCTCACCACATCTTCTCAAGCAGGGGAAAAATGTAGACATCTAATTCATATCACTATTATGTTAAAATTGTCAATCTAAACAAAATTTTATAACAATGCATAATCTGGGCCAAAATCACTAAAATATGTTTAATAGTTTGAGCTTGTCATGTACGAGTGCTAATTTAGGTTAATGTATCCATGAATGGGGAAATGCATTTTATGTGATTATTATCTTTTTTCAAATCACTTTGAGTTAAATTGTAAAAAATGTAAGATGACGTTTTGGACCACTGAATTATTCTAATTCGACAACACACATCATGTGAATGTGTTATTTCACATTCATAATGATCTAATTGGGGTATTGGTCTATACACAACTGACACTCTCTTATAATTATATTCCAATAAAATTATGACTCAATAAATTGACATTTCAACCAGTTTGATTAATTGAACAACTAATTTTCAAAGAATTGTAGAAAATTAATTAAAGCCACTTAAATAAATTAAACCAAATTAAGAGCTTAAGTGAAAAATCCATGGAAGTTATTGAAAATATTTTGCATCATATGATGACATCATCAATGGGGTGGCATCCATAATCCATAAATAGAACAAATATCTAGTTTAATCCCTCTCATACCTCATTAATGCCCCATTCTTTCAAATATTAATAAGGATATTTATTGATTGAGCCTCCAAAATTGAATTGATTCATGGCCACACATCTTGATCTCAAGATTGATGGTCATGGGTTATTCTGATAATTTAAAAATATATATAAATATAAGGCTTCACCATTGATAAAATAAGTTATTTTTATGTAATGTTATTATGTATAATTATCTTCACAAGTTCCATTCATGCAAACTTATTATGTAGAAATTTCAATAAAAAAGATTCAACTATTTTCACACATTGATCAAACTCATGATACTAATTTATTGGTGCATTGAAAGATGATGGATAAGTAAGACACTCATCATTGACAAAGACTTTGAGCACAAAATTAGGGGAAAATCACATTTCTTAACTGCTCTTAGAGGAGGGATGCTCTTGGGAAGGTTTGATGATTGTGTTCCTTCTTTCAAAGCTCTTTAAATTCATTTTCAAAACCCCATGAGGGAGTTGGCTTAGTATGTTATGTTCTTTATGCTTATTTGGGTTTTTTTCTACTAACTCAAAGACTAACTTACTTTTGATTCTTACTCTACAGGTTTATGTACACATATACACTATGTTAGATTTTAATTAGGTATGATGGTGGATCATGAACATTATGAAAATTTATAATTTACACTAATTCAAGGGGGCATGATACCAGTTCATGCATATTTTCACCTTTACAATCATTTATCAAGTATTTTCAAGTGTGGAGCAAACTTAAATCTATGAGTCCATTTATAATAGGTAATTCATGATTTTGAGTTAATATACATTTAGGTTAAATGACACTCAATATCCATGGCATTACCCATAGTGAACATGTTGTGTGGTTCTTACCTTATCATATTTGGGTTGTAAGATTAGTTCTAGATTAGTTACATATGGATTGGGGAATTTTTCTTACAATTTGTGGCCCTTTTATTAGTTAAATTTCAAATTTTGGATTGATCACCCTTAATTTCTCTATTTTATCCATGTCCCTTAATAAGGAAGCACAATTATCCAATGATTCAACAAGGAAGCATCATTTTCATCAAGTTACAAGTAAATATGGTTTAATCACATGTAGGTGTACTCCTTGCTTGCTTTTTCAAATTTTAGGTTTCAAGTATAGTTCAAATTTATAATTTAATTCTATGAATATTTATAACTACATTTTCATTTCTTGTTTTGATTTGAGTAACTTGTACATTTTGATCCTTCTCCCAAAGACAAAGTGTTTTGTACACACTTAGATATATCTTCATCCTTTACTTTCATTGCATTGTAATAGTAGAATAAAAAAAGCATTTTTATAGACATTAAAATCTTGTATTTCATATTTTAAAATGTCAATATTGACCTACACTTATTCTACATACCTTGTGTATCTCAAAATAATTATTAATTTCCATTTAAACACACTTATATGCTAGTTAAGAGATCAATCTATTCTAGGTTTCTATCAATCATCTACATGAACAATCTAATCTTATAAATTATATAAATATAATATTTAGATACTTGTAAATCATCAAAGTTTAATTCTTATCTCTTGGGTAGTAACATCACACTCAAACATTAATGTCAATGTTTTTATTTTAAGTTTGACATAACCACCCTTTACCTAGCAATGGCTATTTTTTAAAATTAAAACCTTCCAATAGGTTAGCCCATTCACTTAGCAATTCAATATCAAGTGAAATGACCCAAATGGAATCTTATAATAAATAAGAGCCACACTTATTACTCACCTAAAACTTGTTTATTATTGATATTAATATTTATTTAGGTTAATTTAGGTTAATCCTAAGTTTATTTTAGTTTTACATTTATTATTATGAGAAATTTATTTATCCCAAATTTATGAAATGTCACACCTCTTTTATCCTTTTGTATATAATCTTAGAGTTACATTCATATGTAACTCCCTCCACGCTTTTCACACACACCACCCTTACTTTATATGGATTAGGAACATTTGGCAGACACAATAAGGTTGTGTAAGTAAATCTTTCTTCCTTCCTATAGCTTTATTTAACAAGCTCTCCTCTCTCATTATATTACATACCAAAATATTATATATTGATATTTATCTCTTATGGCTTGAGGCTCATCTCCCTTCTCTATTCTCTTTTATTCCATTGAGATTGTATTTTAATTTGAAAGCCTTATTTATAGATGTGGGGTTTTATTTCATTTAACGGTTTCCCCATTTGACAAATATTTTCTCTTATGTTCTATTTTGGTATGTTATTGAGGAAATATTATTATATTTACACATTCATTATTTCATACTTGCAATGTTATTTTATCGATCTTGGAATAATTCATAACATGGTATTAGAGCAGGAATTGTTTAATGGTTATCTTTAAGTATGTGTGAGTGCTTGGGTGGAGAAGTATTTTTTCCCACTTTATTTACAAGGTATCACACCCTTTAAAAAAAATTGTGTCGTCCATTATTTATCCTAACCCTTTACTTTTTTTATATGCTTTTCTTGCATTAAAATCAGTCATAAATCTAGTTTTTTTTTTTTTAATACCTGACTATAGAAATGGTTTTATATTTTTATTTACATTTTTTTTAAAATTCAATGGGTTTCATTTTTTAAACTGAGAACAATCTATCAAAATTTTATGCAAAATTAATTTTATTTTGAGAGATATTGTCAAAAATGTAATTATTGCATTTGAAAAGAATGTTTTTTTTTTTTTAATTCTTTTGTTCAAAATCAAAAAATAATAATTTGGCTTTATTTACACTTCTACATGGTAAAATATTGAAGTTATAAATTGTTTAAGTTTTGAAAATCTTAAAATTTGGCATTTTAATTCTAAAATTAATATTTTTAAATGTTTTTTTACAAAAAATCAAATTCATAATCAAAGCCTTTCTCGAATTTTTTTTTAAAAAGAAACATTCTCATATAAATGATAAATTATGCATTATTTTTTAATTCTTTGGTATAATATTCAATGTTAAAATTGGTTTTTAATTCTTTGATAAATTTAATTATGCATTAAATATTTTCAAAACCAATCATTTATTAACAAAGGGATTTTAAATTGGCCTTATTTTTAGCATTTAATAAATTTACACAAAAAAATATTTTTCAAACTAATGATATTCATACTCTTAAATGTCAAATTACATGTATCTTCTAATTTGGCTACCTAAAATTATGGTAGCTTCTAGAGACTATGATGTGTCTTCTTTTGATAATTCTTAAATTTCTTCAAATAGGATATCTATTGTGAAAAATAACACATCTTTTTTTCTCCATTTTGATAAGTTTAAAACTTAAATTTTTATGTATTACTTGCCTTAATGCCTACTACTTATAATTTTTCAAGGAAATATTTTTTGTTTGGAGCTAATTATTTTTGAATAACTTCTTTCTTTTTTCTATAGTATTTTATACTTTACTATGCAAGTTGTATTTTGTTACTTTGCCTTTATTTAATCTACTTTTATTAATTTTATGTAGATCATATTTTACGGAATTTTGTTTATTTAACATGGATTATTGGTGTAAGCATTTCCCTTTCAAGTATAGTGTATCTTTTCTTGTCATATCATTTCTTGTTGGTCTTTCTTCCTATGCATACTGACCATTTTGCCTAAAGAGGATTCTTTTATATTGTTTTATGATCACACATTCACCTTTACAAGTTTATTGGTGATGCCTTCTCTTCTTATTTATTATCTCAAATTATTTTAATTCATATTTAAGGAAGCTTCCATTAAGGGGGATAATTATGTAATGTCAACTCCCTTCTTTGTTTATAATATTTTCTTTTATCTTATAACCCCAAATAATTTTAAGGGGGAGTGTTTAAGATTAATATTTATTTAAGTTAAGATAGGTTAATCCTAAGTCTATTTTATTTATAAATTTATTATTATAATAAATTCATTTATCCCAAACTTATGAGTTGTCACACCTCTTTTGTCTTTTAGAAGGGAATCTTGGAGTTACATTCACATGTAACTCCTTCCACACTTGTCACATACACCCCCTCACCTTATGGAGATTAGGGAAATTTAAATAACATAATAAGGTTATGTAAGTAACTAATCATTTCCTCTATATCTATTTAATGATATCTCACCTCTCATTCTATTACACCCTATAACACTAGATCTTGAGATGTATATCTTATGGTTTGAGGCCCATATCTCTTATCTATTCTCATTTATTCCATTGAGAGTGTACTTGGATAATTTTAATTTTAAAGCCTTATTTATAGATGTGTTTTATTTTGTTTAATAGTTTTTCCACTTGAAAAATCTTGGATTTTGCATTCTCTTGTGGTTTGTTATTGAGATAATATGGTTTCATTTATGCAAACATTAATTCATTATTTCAAAATTTTATATCTATATATATATATATATATATATATATATATATTGGCATAATTTTTATCTATAAATCATAAGCACACTATTTAAAATTGATCAAGTTTACCTTATTCTTCAAAAATTTCAAGTCAGACACTCAAAGGAGTCACCATCCAATTTTAAAACACAAGATAGGTAAAGTTCCCACATTGTCAACATCAAAGTCAAATTAATAGGTGAATTCATATATTTAAAGAACATAATTATGTTTATCAGGGTCATTGATGTTTGGTTGTCATTGATGTCAAAGAGAGCAGGTGGTACTAGTGCATTAATGACAAAGTGATTAGATTGATGGTTTAGAGAGTGTTTGACTTAGTGAGGTAATTGCTAAATGATATTGATGGTATGGAAATGTTGAATAGACCCTATGGTATGTTATGAGTACTTAGTGTGTTTATGAAAGTTAATTAAATTCATCATAATAGTCATATGAATGTCTAAGCTCAAGTTGTCATCATTGATAGATAAAACTAAGTAAGTAATTTGATAACATCATATTTCACACGTGTGAAGGTTTTAGGATAAATTTGATATATGTATATATTACCTTATGTGAGGATATCATATGGTTAAAATTTTAGGTTTGGACATGGAGCGTAGCAAAAGTTATTAAGGTACAAAGTTAGTTTCTCAAATAGAATTTACTAATTTCCCATACTTAGCCAAATTTATGATATCAAATATTTATGGTGAGCATTTAATTATATCATATATATAATGGTGATCATTTAATATGATTGTATAATGATCCAATGGAGTGCATAATCTTTTCATTAGTGATCCAATGACATGCATGAAGTCAATATGTCAAAAGATGCTCAGAAGGCACGTGCTAGTGACATGTGTCTCAATATCGATAAGTTGACAAAAGATCAACAATATGTGAGTATTCATATAGATGGAGATATATGGAGTAAATTTAGTCAAATATTCAATGTGTACAAAAGTCATGTAGATTTTTCAAGTGGCATGATCATGGAAGTAATGATCTAAGATCAACAGTGAGTGATTTTAAATTAAAGTCAAGAGATTTCTAAAGAGATCGACGATGCGTATTTGTTTAAATTCATCAGGGAGAAAGATATTATGTCAAAGTGTTTGATGTTTAGTATTTATACAACGACCATTGGAATTTAAATATTCAAATCAATGAGGGAAAACCAATCTATAGTTTTTGAGCTATATATTTTGATCCAAAATGAATTTCATGGTGGTGTAAAAATAAAAATTGAAGAGGAATTCAAGGTACATTCAAAAAAAAAATTAGAAGTTCTGAATATTTGTAAAAGTGTATATATGTATCTTCAAAGTTTAATATTTATTCATTCATGGCATTACTATGTATAAAATATTATTTAAGTGATTTGTGCTTTAGCAGAAGAGTGTTTTGGTAGGAGTATTCATTTAAAGATGTCTTAGAGGTCATATGGAGTGGGCCCATGTATTTGAAATTTATGTTTTATTCTTTTACTTGATGAAGTGATAAATGGGTAATAGGTCTCCATGAGTTTTATAAGGGATACTAAGGCCTAATTTAAAGGTGTAGCTACTTAAGTGTGACCCATGGATGTTATGGCTGACCTGTGAGGATGGTATTGAGATATGTGTTAGTATGTTAGATGTTTTAAGGGTTAAGGAAAGTATTATGGCTAACCTAGAAGTTGGTATTCATGAAGACTCTATAAATATTGAATACCAAGGTAATGATTTTTAGACTTCATGTGGATGTGTTGAGAGAGTAGAAGATAGAGGCAAAAGAAAGAGATCAGAGAAAGTATGCTTAGTGGATAGACTAAAGTATAGAGTAGATTAAGGATGAGTGAATAAGCTTAGAGTGATCCAAAAGGATTGTTTGTATACATTAATTGTATGATCAAGTTTGAGTGTGTGTGTGAAGAGTTTAAATAGAATTTTTATACATTATTTCTCCAATTAGATTGAATGCAATCAGAGTTCTAGAGTTGTTGTTTTCATAAGGTATTGTGTGGGTGCTCAACATCTAGAACAAGTGGGTGCTTGTTCATACTTAAGGGTGGGTGATCCTTGTGAAGTGGTTGCTTCACTAAAATGTCTCATGTTTTTTATCATCTTATAGGATAAGTAGTCCATGTGTTTTTAGAATCGAGAGTGGGTTTTATTCCTCAAGAGAGTTTTTCACATAGATATTGTGTTATGTATGTGATCTTGCATCATTTTTATTATTTATTATTATGAACATCTTATATGCTTTATGAATTCTTATGTTCATTGATTATAATTGAATTTTTTAATATCTTGCATCACTGATTCACCCCCCCCTCACCTCTCAATGATTATACCTCCAATAATTGGTATCAGAGCAGGACCTTCATTGTAAGTTTAACCACTTGAAGCTGATCTAAGGTATAAAATGGCAAGCCAACAGAAGCAAGGTTTCTCTAAAAGGCAAGCACTATTATTCAATGGATAACATTATGATTTTGGGAGTGCAAGGATGATGACATACATCATGTCTCTAGGGTTTGATACTTGGAAATATATCACAGATGGTTATACTATAATAGCTACTCCTCTAACTAGTGTTGTTGACAAGAAGTTTAGTGAGAATAATTCTAAATCTATGAATGTTATCATTTTTAGTCTATCCAAGGTTGAGTTTACCAAAGTGATCCATTACAAGTCTACCAAGGATATTTGGGGAAAATTATAGACTATCTATGGAGATTCAAAGGTAAAACTGGCTAAGTTATAGACCTACCAAAGGTAATTTGAAGGTCTCAAAATAAAGGAAGAAGATATTCTGGTATCCTATATTCTAAGGGTTGATGAAGTGTTAAACATGATTAGATGTCTTGGAGAGGTGATTAACGAAGCTACTTTAGTACATCAAGTATTGAGGACTCTTACACTCAAGTTTTATTCAAAAAAAATTTTGTTGAATAAAGTCATGATCTCACTCAGTCGAAGATGGATGAACTACACGGCATCCTTACTACTTATGAGATGAGAGTTGATAAGGATAGGCCTCCTAAGAAGGAAACAACCTTCAAGGTGATCAAGGAAGCTAAGAAGAACAAGTTAAGTCTTAAATATTTTGATCTTAATGAAAATTAACTTGAAGCCATGATTGTAATAATATTGAATGTAGGATTAAGTAAATATGAAGGAAAACTTCCTTTTAAATATTTTTCATGTGGTAAAGTTGGTCATTTTACAGCCAAATGTCTAGACAAGTTTAAACTCAAAGAAGCTTATAATGAATCTCATGAAGATGAGAAAAATAAATCTGAGGGTCCTATCAAGTACAAAAAATTATTCAATAAGAAAAATAGAAATAAGGAATCATATAAAGGTAGTACGAGCCTTCACCATGAATAGGATCATAACTTATCTACATAAGAAGTAAACACATCTAATAGTGATGACTCTTTTCATATTTAGGACATGGAGACATTATTCATGTCATTTAGTGATAATGAAGGTGAATGTTATTTAATCAGATATTTCTTTGGCAGAGATAGCTCAGAGGAAGAAGATGATAAAGTCACTCTTGAAGCTAAATATCTAGACACTATGAAAGAAATTAAGTTACTACAAAGAAAGAACAGAAAACAAGATTCCTTGATCAAATCCTATGAGGAATAAATTGGAATTTTTTAAGGAAGGTTGAATAATGAAGTCAAGGAGAATGATGAGATCACATAATATCTTGAAACTCAAGTTTGTACTCTTAATGAAGAAGTAAAGAGTAAATATGAAGAGTGTATTTATATCAATCAGAGATATAGTCTTTGTAGATGAAACTAAATCAAGATATAAGCAAAGATAAAACTAATGATTTAGATAATAAGGATAAATTTATGAATTATCTTGAAGATCTAAATATTTAGAATAAAAATTACAAAGAGATGATGTCACAAATCAAGGACTATGAAGAACTATTCAGTGTGTTTAAAGCAAGAATGAATGATGACACCAGGGAACATGAAGATAATGTCAAACATCTTAATAGTCAATTAAAAAATATGTATAAAAGGCTAAAATCCAAAGAATATGAGTTATTAAGGTATGTGATTGAATTTTTTTCATTAAAAGATGAGTTAGATAAGGCATCTTGTAAGTTGAAGTCATTTATGATATATGAAAAGAGCTCAAATGATCTTGACAATATTCTGAATAGTCAAAAGTGTGAAAGTGATAGATCTGATATTGGTTAAAAAAATAACAAGAGAATGTAACTCAAGACAAGATAAAATGTTTGAAGATCAACCATCAATCAAGGAATGAAGGTATTGACAAAATGAAGACAAATCAAATCAGACAACCAAATGCTATAAGGTATACAAATTTTAATGGTCATTATTACTCTTACAATCAGTTTGGTCATAGGTCAAAATATTGTAAAACATCACCAAGGAATGAATTGGCATGGAATTATGAGAAATAAAATGGAAATCATGAATAACATCATCACTCAAGACAGTCAACAGGTTCACAAGGAAAGAATTACATCTTTTTCTATAAGTGTCAAGGATTGGGTCATATTACAAAGTTTTATAATATCTTCATCAAGGGACCTAATGATCATATACATAATAATAAAACTTTAAGGAATCATCATATATATCAATCAAAAGGTATGTAAAATCTAGGAAACCTCATTTGTTTCAAATTTCATAAGAGAGGTCACATAACAATATTTTGTAAGAATTTTCTGTATTCTACTTCTCATGTCATGAAAAGGAGTCATAGTGAATGGAGGCCTAATCAGATAAATGAAAAATAAGATCAAAATGGACTATTTTCCATGAAATAATAGGGAACAAGTTCAAGTATCAAATAAGAAGCCTTATTTTCCCAAATGGAAAAGGAAATCAAACTAGATCTTGAGATAAAAGAAAAGAATAAGGTTGAGAACTCATTCAAAGTTAATCTGAAGATGAGGAAGGACTTCAATTAAAGTAAGATCATGGATAAATGAGAGTCTTATAAGTTTTGGGATATTTAGTCCCTGTATAAAAAGTGGGTGTCTATACCTATGTATTTTAGGAGACATCTATCATGTGTGGAAGCAAGTGTATATACTCTAGGTAATTATCAAAATGCCAATCAGTACAAAGGTATTTTCTCTTCAATTTGATAATATGAAAGGTATGCTTTAACTAAGGGCGAGCATGTGTGAGATGTTTCAATTTCAAAAATATTTTATAATATGGTTTCAAAATAGATGACATGGTATGGAGCATGATGTTAGGTGAGATTTATAAGCTCTATGACCAGTTTATCAAGTCCAAGGATCAGAGAAATCCAAGTTCATAATAGTGCATGTCAAAGGGGGAGAAATTGATTCATATACTTTAAATTATTTAAGTATCCTGAGCATCTTAAATAGTATTTGAATGCATACATGATGTTGAGTAATGATTGTTGGCATGTTGAGGAAGACACCCTTTGTCATTAATGTCAAAGGGAGAGAAAGATTAGAATGAAGAAGTTCAAATGAGTAAGAAGTCATTATGAGGGTGTTTTGTGATCAATGACAATGGGGGAGATTTTTGAGCATGGTTATCGATGTTTGGTTGTCATTAATGTCAAAGAGAGCATGTGGTACTAGTGCATTAATGACAAAGTGATTAGATTGATGGTTTGGGGAGTGTTTAAATCAGTTTGGTAATTGATGAATGATAATGATGGTATGGACATGTTAAATAGAACCTATGGGATGTTATGAGTACTTAGAGTGCTTATGGAAGTGAATGGAATTCATCATAATAGTCATATGAATGTCTAAGCTCAAGTAGTCATCATTGATAGATAAAGCCAAGTAAGTAGTTTGATGACATAATATTTCACATGTGTGAAGGTTTCAAGAGAATTTTGATATATGGATCAAATACCCTATGTGAGGAGATCATATGGTTCAAATTTTAGGTCTGGACATGGAGTGTAGCAAAAGTTATTAAGGTGCAAAATTGGCTTTTTAGATAAAATTTTCTAAGTTCCCATAGTCAAATTTGTGATATCAAATATCTACAGTGAGCATTTAATCAGATCAAAAATCTAACAATTAATATTTAATCTTACTTAATAAAGATCCATTAGAATTCATGGCCTCGTCATTAGTGATCCAATGATGTTCATGAAGTCAATATGTCAAAGGATGTTCAAAAGGTATGTGCTAGTGACATGTGTCTAAATCTCATTAAGTTGATAGAAGATCAAAAACATGTGAGTGTTTGTACATATGGAGATCAACAGAGCATATTGATTTAAATAGTCAATGTGTATAGAAGGCATGTAGAGTTTCCAAGTGTCATGATCATGGAATCAATGATCTAAGATCAATGACGAGTGATTGTAGGTTAAATTCAAGAGACTTTTGAAGAGATTGATAATGTGTATTTGTTCAAAGTTTTCAGGGATCATGAGATGATGTCAAAGTGTTTGATGTTTAGAATTTACATAGTGATCATTGGAATTTAAATATTCAAATTAATGAGGGAAAACCAGTCTTTAGTTTTTAACCTATATCTTTTGATACATGATGAATTTCATGCTGGTGTAAAAAGAAAAGTTGAAGAGGAATTCAAGGTGCATCCAAAAAAAAATTTAGAAGGTCTAAATGTTTGTAAAAGTGTATATATGGAGATTTAAATTTAATTTTTTGATAATTCATGGTGTTACTATGTACAGAATATTGTTTAACCAATTGTGCTTTAGCAGAAGAGTGTTTTGGTGGGAGTATTCATTTGAAGATGTCTTAGAGGTCATATGGAGTGGACCCATGTATTTTAATGTGATTTTGTGTTCATGTTTTTATAGATGAATTGATAAAGGGGTAATAGGTCTTTATGAGACCTATAAGGGATACTAAGGCCTAATTGAAAGGTTTAGCTACTTAATTATGACCATGGATGCTATGGTTGACTTGTGAGTATGGTATTGAGCTATGTGTTAGCATGTTAGATATCTTAAGGGTTATGGTAAGTATTATGGCCAACATAGAAGCTTATATTCATGAAGAATCTATAAATAATAAAGACCAAGGCAATGGTTTCTAGACTTCATGTGGATGTGTTGAGAGAACAATTTATAGAGGCAAAGGAAAGAGATTAAAGAAAGTGTGCTCAGTGGATGGACTAAAGTATAGAGTAGATTAAGGATGAGTGAAGAAGCCTAGAGTGATCCAAAATGGGTGTTTAGATGCATTTATTTTATGATCAAGTTTGAGTGTGTGTAAAGAGTTGAAAGAGAAGTGTTATACATTGTTTCTCCAATCAGATTGATGTAATCAGAGTTTTGGAGTTGTTATTTTCATAAGGTGTTGTGTCAGTGCTCAGCATCTAGAATAAGTGGTTTCTTGTTCATACTTATGGGTGGGTGCTCCTTGTAAAGTGGGTACTTCACTAAAAGGTGTTATTTTTATGATCATCTTATAGGATAAGTAGTCCATGTGTTTACAGGCTTGACAATGGGTTTTATTACCCAAGAGGGTTTCCAATGTAGATCTTGTGTTATGTATATGATCTTATTCATTGTTATGAATATCTTGAATGATTTATGAATGCTTGTGGTCATTGATTAAGAGTTTTAAAGGATTACAATTGAAGTTTTAAATATCTTGCATCACTGATTCACCCCCCAGTGGTTGTACCTCCAAAAAATTACACATTCACACTAAAAGGAAGAACTACGTGTCTTTAATTCCCTTTTAAATATATTAAGTACATAGGTAGTGGTCAATAATCAATGGGGGTGATGGGGGTTAGTTCAACTCAATTACACTTCCTCACTTATTAGAGGTTTTCATCTTTCATAAGCATATCTAGGGTTTTAAAGAGAAAGAAGTTGATTTATAAAGTTGTGTATACAGTCAAGGATCATAGATCACACAAATAAAAATGTATCAAATAGTCACACCACACTATATGGTCATATAGAGACAAACCTTATCAATATGATAATGTCATCCCTTATTACTAATGTCAACAGATCTACCCCATGCCTAACATTATTAACCATGCCCACATAGACAATTAATTCTATATCTATATGAATTATAGTTCTTATTTCAGTCCATTTCCACTATCATAACATAGTCATATTCAATCAATCAGCTATTGAATATAATTATCTTGATCTATTTAATACTTTCTATAAATAGTAAATTGTATTATTAAATCTACCTAATTCAGTTATATTCAAATTTAGGCTTGATTGTCACATATTAAAATTTGAGTTAATTCTACTAGTTTAACCTATTTTGATTTACACTAATCCAAAAATTGAGTAAACAAGATGGTTTTAAATAATATTTTACTGGTTAGCATTGCTTACTAGTGTCATGTGCCTAAACTAAATAATTTATTGTACGTAGACTATTTCTTTCACTTTCCTTTATTTGCTTGTCTATAGTGTTGATTTTGTTTTTGTTTCAAGTACAAATTTTTTATTCATCATTATTCATTCTATCCTCATTTTATATTGTTTTTTTTCTTCATTTATTCTTATTTGACACCTATCTTGATTGAATTTTGAAGTTGTCTTCTTCTTTTATATCTTTGACTATTTGGGGCTTTCTTTTCCCAAATCTTTATACCATACTTCTAGCCTCTTCATTAATGTTAATTGTGTTGTTTACTCATCCCAAGCCTTTGCTTTTGATTATTTCTACCCATCCCAAAATCTTGCATGATCTTCCTTGTGATGACAACACATACATAATGAGGCATTTTATTCTAGTGCACCCACATTTTTTAGGGAAGTTGTAGGTTATTAAAGATTATTCTCTTCTTACATCTTCTAATTTCACCACTAAGATTATTTACTTGTTTGATTGATTTATCCTAGTCCTTGCCTCATGTATTATAAATATGATCAAACATATAAAAAAATGTTTTTCTTGATATTTCTTTGTTACAAAGTTGAATAATTTAGAATATCACAATTATTTTGATTTTGATAGAGGTTTTATATATACATCATATACGCATGTTCTTAATGGTATTGTTGAGTTCTATATGTAGGATATATAGGTTATATATATGATTAAATATACAAAGTTACTTCTTGGAAGTCTCATGATTTCACCAATGGCATACACGTTCTAAAATAGGATAATTACCATCAATGTATTAGGTATTATATTTTCTTGAATACTCATCATATTCACATATATACTTTATAATACATATATTGGTTTAGAATATATCTTGTGTTATATTATTCAATATTACTTTGTGATTTTTTGGATGAGTGCTTGGTGATAGTTATAGACATATTCATGTTGATTTTTATATTTCAGGTCTCTCCTATTTTCCATCTAATTACTCTAATTACTTGTGCTTGTGTAATATTGTGTGTGCTTCTTTGTGTCTCTCTCCTATTTTTCCTATAAAAGTTTGTCTAGTTTCATATTCTATGTCACGTAGTTTTTATTAATTTCTCTATTAAAGTTGATTTTGATGTTTCATTGGATTATTATGATTTTTAAATGTTTTTTACATAGTTGCATTTGCTCACATTGCCTTATTTTTATATTTTTTATAAAATCTCTTAGCTTGTATACTCAATTTGTTTTTCTTTATATATTTACCTTGAGTGTGATATGATTTATTTATGCTTGGTATGTATACCTTACTTGCTTTACATAATGTGTGTTACTATATTGAGGCATTTTATCCCAATGCACCAATATTTCTAAGGGAAGTTATAGGTTAATAAATATTATTCTCTTATAACATCTTGTAATTTCACCAATTGGCTTATTGACTTGCTTAATTGATTTTCTATGGTCCTTGTCTCATTTATTCTAAATATTATCAATCATATAAAATAAAATATTTCCTTGATATTTCTTTGTCATAGAGTTGAACAATTGAGAATATCACAATTATCTTTCTTTTTCTAGAGGTTTATGTATACATCATGTACCCATGTTGTTGATGGTATTATTGAGTTTTATATGTAGGATATATAGGCTATACATATGATTAAATCCTTAAATTTACTTTGGGGAATTCTTATGCTTTCACCAGTGGCATCCACTTTATAAATTAGGAGGTTTCCCATCAGTGTATTAGGGATTATCTTTCCTTGATTTTGTATCATATTCATCTTTATAACTTATTTTATATATATATATATATATATATATATATATATATATATATATATATATATATATATATATATATATATTGGTTTAGAATAGATATTATATGATTTTATTAAATATTATTTTGTGTTTTGTTGCGTGAATGTTTGGTTCTAATTCTATACATCTTCATTTTGTTTATTGTTGACCAAATTTAAATTTTGGGTCAAATTGGGGAATCCCTAGGTAAAAACTTGACTTTCAAGTGTTGTAGGGGTCTAATATAGATGTCACAAGGTGTTGTATAGACTAACTTATGTCATTTAATGTTATACTATCCTTGGTCCTTAGTCATGTTAGTCCTTTTAGTCATTTTGAGGTCAAAAAAGGTGCATTTAATGACTTGTATAGATTTTTTGGAAAGTGTGAAGATGTAGTCATGTAAAATGCAAAATTGGATGACTTAAGTTTGGCTAATGACACCCAATTCATGAGTCCTCTTTCTTGATCACACAACCCTTCTAGGCTATTGTTTCATTGATTCCCAGTCATCCATAGCCTTCCAAACTTAGCTCTTTAAGACTCAGCTAGACCTTTCAAGCCCAGAACCTTCCCCATAGGTCTCATCCCCTTAGGACAATAGTGCCCAACTTGGATAAGAGTGATAAAACATAGGGTGTACTAATTTTGGTGATGTCCAAGTTCAAAATTAGTCCTAATGGTCATATTCTCCTAAATCATTATCCTTTTCCCTTTCAACCTAATACAAATTCATTTAACCCATGATCATTACTTACCCTATAAAAGGTCATTCAAAGTTCATTTAGAAGGGTTGGCACTCATTTATAGGAAAGAATCAACAATACAAGAAAGTACACTAAAAAACTCTTCCCTATTCTCCACATATAGCCTTCCAAGATCATTTCAAGCCTATTCAAGCATTCACACCCATCCCTAGCCATCCAAAGTACATCCAGTTTCACATCTAGTTGCATTTATCATACACGATTACACCAAGCACTTCAATGAAATAACTACATTATCTTGATCCCTTTTCAAAGTATTGGTATGTAGGTAGTGTGCCCACACATAGGGTGTGAAGTACATCTAGCATATCCTTTACACACTAACCCCTTCTCTCTCTTTCCCAAGTTTCCATTCAAATTCAAGCATAAAGAGATCTTAAGGGTTTTGAATATTAAAATAGACACATATTGAGATATATAGGCTTTCAAGCTTCAAAATTTCACTGGCAGGGTAACACAAGCATATAATATAGAACCCAAAAATCTTAGACCTCTAGGACAACAGTGCCAAAAAAGGACTATAGGACTGAATAGCAGGGTGTCCCACTTTTGGTGCTCCTGTCCAATCTAGAAATGAACCTCAATATTTTGTTCCCAACTATTTTCTAATCATGATCTTCCAATATTAGACCTTGTCTCAATCTGGATCATTCAGAATAGGCTAAGTTTTAATTTTTCTCACTTCTTGCTATATTTAGAAAAGGCAAAATAAAAATCTATTTATATAAATTAGTAGCTTAATTCCTGCATATTATTCAATAATTTACATTTCTTAAACCTATTTAATTAGGAATAAAACTCCAATATTCTAAAAACAAATAAAACATTTGGTGAACCCGACTTACTTTAAATTTTGCACAAAAACCCTAGAAACCCTAAGGATAATTATTTATTATTTTTTGCCATAATTTCTTGATTTTTATTGCACTTAAAAATAAAAAATATACAAATTAATTGCAAAAATATCACATGTTTTCTTAAAAAACCCTAGTTTGTACATACTAGGTCCTTTTTGCATACAAACACATTCTAAACACTTGGAAAACTATATTGCTAATTTTAGAAATATTTTCTAATTTTTCCTAAATTTTTCAAGCACAATTCTACAAATTTTATATAAATTCCTATTAAATTTTTAAAATTATCATGATAATTTTAAAAATTCATTAAAAATCCCTAGTTGCATATACTAGTTCCTACTTTGCTTCTTGAGGTATCACCTTACATCCATAATCAAATTGCAAAAAATGATGCTCATGTATTTACAAACTTTTCTTATATTTCTTGAAAATACAAGGAAACCATAATAGGCCCTGTCATGTACATGAATGATTAAGTCTATCATATGTTAGTATAAAGTCTCATTCTTTGCATTTCATGCTTAAATTTCATAATAAAGGATGATATTACAACATTTCTTGCCAAAATTATACAAGATTTGAATATGCCTTTTGCATACTCTCTATCTCTCATATGGAACAATTTTCAAGTTTATCATGCTAAACATGTTAGCAATATTATGTTACAAGTCAAAGATATTTATGCATTTAGGCACAAAATCATGTTCTCCATCCTTTACTCTCTATTTGTCATATGGAAAAATCTCCAGATTCATTATGATAAACACATTAAAAATGTCATAATACATGTCAAAGATATTTATGCATTATTGCACAAATTCATGCTCTCAACCCTTTGATTTCTATCTTTCATATGGAAAAATATACAAGTTTATCATGCTAAACACATTAGACATATCATAGCACATGTCAAAGTTCTTTCTACATTAGTGCACAGTTTCATACTCTATATCCCTTGTTTGTTATCTCTCATGTGGAATGTTATCTATAATCATATGGATATACAATTTATAACTCCACTTACATGAATTTTAGATTATATGCATAGTTTCTACCTACATGTGTATGCCTCATTGGCTACTTTTACTTCAATGTCATATTTCATGCAAAAGATAGAAATCCTTTCTCCTCCTCTCCCTCAAGAGGGTGATAGCTATTTTCCCTCTAACCAGGTCCATGTTATCACCCCTTTTAAAGGTGAGGTATCCTCTACTATTTTTCCTAATGTATACATATAACTCCTTCACATTCTCTGTAATATATGTGCTTACATGTTCAATTGGAAGCAACTAAGGTTTGCACTTGTGAGACTCTAAGGAATAAAATCACCAACATGAGCAAGCTATTTTTATATTTACAAATGTAGAATCAACTATTACATGATAAGATCACAACATTGGAAAATTATATTACAATACAAAAGCTTAAAAGGTACCCTAGTGACAATCATGTATATGCACCTTCACCTAGTCAATTGGTTACAAGCAATGCTGCATATCAAAACCAAAAATCATAACCTATAATAAGCACTATAGAGAACAATAGTAGGGAACCATTACACTTTGATTCAAAGAGGGACAACCCATATGTTATATTATCAACACTACTAGATAGGAGGTTAATCACATTACTTTATACTCATCAAGGAGATCGACATCTCCTACAAAGGCAGCCACATCGACCCTTTTATAGCTACCATCATATCTATGGACATAGAGATAATGATTGTTATGGAATCAGGAATTGCATTAATATATGTATTAATAATGGCATCATATAATTCACATAGGGGGAACCAATATCTCCTCCATCATGGAATTATAGACCTCATTCCTCCATGATTGAGTCCTAAGATAGTCCTTTACAAGAATCATCGGTAACTCATCATGAGATTAATGTGATTTATCAAATAAAGCCTCATAGGAGATATCTTGTCCCACCTATTTAGTGTATTTGGAGACTAGTACAATGATCTCAAACTACATACAATAGTGCATTCCATGGCATATATAGTATAGTTCAATGCACACACATCATAAAGTATTGCTTTAGCATAATATTCACTATGACCAAGTTTTGTAGGACCTATTTCAAGTAACAACCCACTATGATTGGTATTAAATGAGCCACTATCATAAGTTTTAGCTCTATCTTGATCTATTACTCAATCATACACATCATATAGTATTGATTTAATAAAATATTCACTACGACCAAGTTTGGTAGAACCTATTTCAAGTAGCAACCCACTATGATTGGTATTAAATGAGCCACCAACACAGGTTTCATCTCCATCTTGATCTATTGCTCAGTCATATACATCATAAAGTACCACTTCAAAGAAATATTTAATACAATAAAGTTTTCCAAGACCTATTTCATGTAGCAACCTACTACTATTAGTTTTAAATGAGCCACCATGACACATGACACCATGATAGGGAGTCTCCCATAAGACTCATCAGTTAGTATCATTTCTTCCCATTTTCTCCTCTACATAACTTATTCCAAAAAAATACAAAAAATTCAAATATATCAAAAGACCAAAAACATTTGGATTGTATGTAACATCCATGCTTTACATTACTACTATCATGCTAGGATTTACATTTACTGTTTCATGCTATTGTATGTCAATTTTTATATATTACCATGCTTCACTTGATCTTCTTTGAGTGTGTGTAATGACATCCAACTACTTTATTTCTTCACTCTACCCATTGAGGGGGCATTACTACTTTTACATTTTAAACACACATCGATATACATACCCACTAGGGGCATCTTCTACATGACTACACTATCCAGGTTATGTCATTCCTACACTACACACTCTGAGTTATCACGTTGATGTACATTACTTTCTAGATTACACAGATTACTATATCAATATTTCAATAGTATCTAACACTTGTGTATTTCTTAGCATATACCTAGTATTATACTATACATGTTTTAAATACTTTCACATTTGCTTTGATTAGTAAGATGTGCTTGTATCTTTTTATTTGTCACATGTTTTCTACACTTGCTTAGCATAGCTTGTGTGATTGGATTTTCAATTCCTGCTTGTCTCCTGATTGTGCCTTAGGACATTTTCTAATGTCTTTTGCTTCTATTCATGTGTGTGACTTAGGACATTTGCCAATGTCCTTTGCTTTTGCTCTTCCATGTGCCTGTGGCCCTTGTGCCAACTTTGATTGTTTCACTTGGATGTGTATGTGGCATTTGAACATGCCTTTTATGCTTGCTTTCCATTTTGAGTGACATGTGCCCATGTCCCTTATTTTCATGGCCCCTTGGCCATCTTTGTATGATTCTTACTTCTTCATTCTTTATTGATTACTTGTTTTATTTTCAATGTGTGCAATGTCATGATTCATATCATGTATTTCCTTTACTTTCTTGGATGCCATGATGGACATCATGTTCCATCCCTCTAACTAATAACTAACATCTAAATAGTTCCAGTTCATTACTCTACACATGCTTTCACATTGTTATATATAAATAAGCATACCCCTATTGATGTAACAATTCTCTCAATATGAACATTTTTATATCTTGAACTATATTATCAAATATCAATTATATATCATCTATCTATATAGCTTAACACACTTACAAGACTCTTTCTTATGAGGATAGTCATTGCAGGTTCATCATTCCTACCCTCAAAAGAGGGGAAAATAAATAATGGTTTTGTCACAAAGATAAAAGCTCATAATATTTTAAATAGTAGCATTCAAATCACTCAATTCAATATCTAGAGATTAAACTACTCAGAACATAGCAGAAAAATAGTGATAATTCCAAATTAGCAACTAATTTCAGCACAAGACAATAACGCCAGAAATAGATAATAGCATCAAAAATGGATAGTAACACAAAACATAGGGGTGTCCACATTTTGTCACTCTTATCCAGGTATAAAAACACTCAAGCTTTCTATAAATAAGCAAAAAAATTAGTTCATGGATAGTTTTTGCACATCCAGATCAGTCAGAATCACTAATTTCAATATAGTTTTCGTAGAAAATCTAGATATAGGGGGTATCATGTGCAGATGATGGTTATCACTTTCAATTTTAGAGTAGGTAGTTGACATAACTTCCATATTATAATCCCTGTTCTAGAAAATAGTGATTGGGGGCAATGTGTATGGCACATTGATCTTCTTTTTATTTTTGAGTTTAGTTTATTCCAAGCATTCTCAATAATTGTGTGCCTTACTCTATCTATAGGTGGTTGGCATCACTTTCAAGTTAAAATTTCATACAAGTTTAAATTTTTGAGTACCTAAGTTCCTAAGTTGGATTTCACATAAGCTTATTACATCAATTTTGGAGTGGATTTCATACAAACCTAACCTCCATATTTTGAAATGGCTAAGAGTGGTCTAGTTTCTAGCATACATTCAAGTTATCCATGCCACATTGTTAGATTTCTAGAACATCCATGGGCTCTATGAGCCATCTCATATGACATCTATTATATACTGGTATCACTTCATAGCTTCACTTCATAGGGAAATGATGAAGCCAAAGGGCTAGCCTTTGTATTCTTGATCCACCTATTCAGAGGGATTGGGCACATAATCTAGACATCAATTAGCACACACATGATCATTGACTTACTTTGTTGGCAATGATGGAGCCAAAAGTATAGCCTTTCCATTCTTGATCCACCTTCCAAAAAATTTAGCACTTAGCTCTGTTCATGATATTACTCTTGATTCAACACATACATAGTATAATCCAGCACAATCTAACATCATAATAGATTCACACTTCATAGTGTGATCTCTCTATGCACATCCATCATCACAAATCTTCATGAGATTCTCCCTTATAAGTAAGTTTAGGTATGTTTTCTATTGTTCCTTTATCCTAATATTTCACTTTTTTGAATCACTAAAATAAATGGGGGGGGAGGGGAATGTAGTCATGTATTTATGACTTAAGCTTGGCTAATGACACTCAATCCATAGGTCCTCCTTCTTGCTTACACAACCCTTCTAGGCTATTCTTTCATTGATTCCCAATCATCCATAGCCTTCTAGACTTAGCTCTTTTAGACCCAAGTAGCCCTTTCAAGCCTAGATCCATCCCCCCAGGTCTCATCCCCTTAGGATAATAATGCCCAACTTGGATAGGATTACTGAAACTTAAGGTGTCTTGATTTTGGTGTTTTTGTCCAAGTTTAAAATTGGTTCTAATGGTCATATTCTCTCAAATAATTATCATTTTCCCTATCATCCTAATATGAATTCATTTAACCCATGATCATTAATTACCCTATAAAAGGCCATTCAAAGTCCATTTAGAAGGGTTGACACTCATTTACAAGAAAGAAGCAAGAATACAAGCAAGTACACTCAATAACTCTTACCTATTCTCTACATATAGCCTTCCAAGATCATTTCAATCCTATTCAATCATTCACACTAGTCCCTATCCATACAAATTACATCTAGTTTTGCATCTAGTTGTATTTATAATAAACAATTTCACCAAGCGCTTCAATGGGAGAACTACATTAGCTCGATCCCTCTTCAGAGTATTGGTATGTCGGTAGTGTGCCCACACATGGGGTGTGAATTATGTCTACCGTATCCTTTACACACTAATCCCTTCTCTCTCTTTCCCAAGTTTTCATTCAAATTTAAGAATAAAGAGTTCCTAAGGATTTCGAAGATTAAAATAGACACACAAGGAGCTCTACAGGCGTTCAAGCCTTAAATTTTCATTGATAGGGTAATATTAAAAAAAAAGAATAGAACCCAAAAATCTCAGACCACTAGGACAATAGTTCTAAAAAAGTACTACATTATTGAATAGCAAGGTGTCCCACGTTTAGTGATCCTGTCCAATCCAAAAATGAACCTCAAGATTTTGTTCCTGACTTTTTTCTAGTCCTACTCCTCCAATAGCAGACCCTATCTTTGTTTGGATCATTAAAAATAAGCTAAGTTTTATTTTTTATCACTTCTTTATATATTTATAAAATTAAAAATACAAATCTATCTATACAAATTAGTAGCTTAATTCTTGCATATTATTCATGAATTTACATTGCTTAGACCTATTTATTTAAATAAGAATAAAACTCCAATATTCCAAAAACAAATAGAAGATTAAAAAATATTATGTAACATCCCATGTGTCCCAAGAGGGTTTAATAAACTTACATAGCTGAAAGGTGTCAGGTTTTTTAGAAGAAAGGGCAGTTTTCTTGAGGAAAAAGGAGAGTTTAGAACTTGTACAGATCATTAAGAAGTGTGCCATGTGGGAGAAGGTTGTAATATGACTATTCAGATTTTGTAGATCCATATTATTGATTTACATACTATGTAAGTGCCACTTTTGGCCCAAAACCATCTACTCCTTTTTCACCCTTCTTGGCAAGCAAAAGTAGTCTTCATGTTTGTACTTGGTATGACTAGCAGAGGAGGTTTTAGACCAAACACCTTGGGGAGGTTGTATTACACTCAGAGAGCTTAATTTACATATAAATATTTTGAATAATGGTGTATTGTGCTTCATGTACTATCCTCATAAATTGTATTATACTTTTATGCTTGATGTTTCATGTACCCTATAGGTTTTACTCCATTTTGGGCAAGTACGTATGAACCAATTAGTGATGTTTATTTTAGATGATTTTTTTATACCTTTTAAGATTATATCCATGATTAGTTTCAATTTTCAAGTTTATTTTATGAGAAAAACATTTTAGGTTTGCAGATTGGTCTCATATGGGATGACAGACAAGTTTCCACCATTTTCTAGATTTTCATTCATGCTTGTTCATGGCTTTAGGGGGTTGTATTATTGTCATTTATATGTTTTAAAGGTTATAATTATTTCCCATTCACCTTTAAACTCCATTATTCAAATAAATTCTCATGAGTATAGTCATAAAACACATACAACTAGTTTGTTATATGACTATCATACTAGTCAGCTAGCTACCTTCAAGGGGGTTCAATGTTGAAAATGAAGTGTGACACTTATATTTATATTTACAAAAATTTCCTGTCTCATATGATAATTAAATAAAATGATATATATCCACTATTTAGACAAATTCCTTGTACACATGAACCTTCTACCCACTGTCTGCCTGCAAGCAACTTAGTGTGCACCTACAGGTGCTCTTATGGAGAATTTCTTGATGAAAGTGATCTTTAGAGATAATAATGGTTTTTTTTGAGAAATTATTAAATTTTTAGGTTTTTATATGAGTATAAAACTCATAAAGGATCAAAATAATACAAACTATCCATCCTCACACTTATTGCCTATTTTTTGCAAATAGTCACCTACAGGTGGCCTAAACAGGAGACTGAAGTACTAAATATAGTGTTAAGGCACATATTAGAACCTTATTTGGAATCCCAAAATGTTTATAGGAAAATTTTAGACATGGTAAGTATGATATATTTGTAGATTGAGATAGGAATCACCATCAAATGATGTTGGTTGAGTTTTGAGACCATGTTCCCTAAACTAAGGAAATAGAGGTCCTAGCACTTTTTGTCAAGGGAAAACAATAGGATTGTCAATGATTTTTATGAATGTTATTACGTTAATTTTATATCCCCTAAATAGGATAAAAACCTTGCAAATTTTTAATGGAAAAGAGTTAATATAGGTTGGTTGTTTGGAGTCCTAAAATTGCCTATAAAACACTAAGTTCCTTCAATATTGTCTATAGTATTGTGACCCAAATGAGACCTTCTTCCAATTTTTAAATTGAAAATTTACACCATATCTAAATTATTAAAAGAGATTAAAATCATTAATTTTATCTAATAAATCACCAAAAAGGCTCATAAGATGTGTTTAGAACTTTATACTCACTTTTAGTTTGAACGTAGGCTTGGTGAGCACCTATAACTAGACAAGGGTAAGGTTTAAGAACGTATGTCATTATTGTATATATAGAGCATGATGAGAACATATTTGAATATTATTACCAAAATATATGTTATTTTTTAAAGTTTTTATCAGGTCAACACCTAGAAATACCATTTTGTCTAAAAGTATGCACGTACAGCCACTATGTTGATTGTATGCAGGTAGAAGATTAAAACAGGGTGTTTAAGTGGGAGTCTAGACCAGTCAAGATTTAAAATGATTAAATACAGCATAAAATTAATATAATTAAGGTATAAAAAAAAATTACATTTTTTTTGAGCTCAAACCATATATTTCTACTTGTAGGACACGGTCAACTAGAAGTGACTAAGACAAGCAGTGAAATGAACATAACACCCATGTGTTGTATTACATGAATTTAAGGTGATTAATGGGTAAAATTAGTGTTATAAGTTAAATAAATATTAATTAATGGTTTTAAACATGGTCTTATTTCCACTTAAGCAAATCTCACCTATAGGCATGGTGTCAAGGAGCAGGACATAGTCAAGGTAATATACTCAATCACTGAGGCAAGGGGATAAAGGAACATATAAAAGGATGGATTGATGAATTAAATATGGAATCACCTCCATAAATATCATGAAAATATCTATAGTCTTTTATATTAAGGATAAATATAAGAAAGAGATATCCAAGATAATAATACAATCCACATGAGCAAAACCCTGCATACAATCTTTTCCTTAAGAACCTGTCTTTGTTTTACAATTTTTGATGGGTAAAATCATATGATAAAAGAATAAATTTTGTGTGATATTTCCTAAAAACTTTTATAATTCCCTAAAATATCCATTTTTTTTATAATATGGGAAGTACCCTCTATTTTGTCTTAGATAGAGGGTACTTCCCCTTGTGCATAAACCTATAGGTTTAAGAGATGAGTGATAAGGTGAGACCCAAGAGATTTTTTAATATTTAAAAAAGGTTTGGGAATTTGGATATAAATTTTTCCAACATTAAAAAAAATCACATAGGGAGGAATGTTATCGGAATAGTCTAAGCTCTTGAACTTGCAAGCAAGTCTATTAGGCCTTCAAGAGGCCTAGTGTCAAATGGTAGGCCACTTTTATTTCTAGCTCTTGGTGAACTTTATAAATTATTTTATAATTATTTTTTGATGAAATAATAAGTATTTTGTCTATTTTTATGCATGGTAACCATAAAAAATCCATTTTGGGCTTCAAGGACAACTCAAGCCTACTAGGCAGGTTTTGGCCTAGTGCCCAAATGAGAGGTTAGAACCACTTATAGAATGATATAAGCTTTATAAAATATTTAAAAAAATTTATGGGATTAATAAATATGTTTTAAATATATTAAAATTCAAAATAATCTATGCAAAAGCCACTTTTGGCTCAGAAACCAACTTAAGCATGCAAGAAATAGAGGAAAAGGCTTGATGGGACAAGTTTGAACACTCATATCTCTCTCGGTGATTTGAATGGGAAAAAAATAAGTTTATGGATATTTATTAAGGTCTTTAAATGTGAATTTTTTGATTTCTTTTCAATTTGGATGTCCTATATTTATGAACGAACCTTAAGAGTGGAAACAAGCTAAAGCCCTTATAAACCCTTGCCAGTGACCAATTTGGAGAAATGGAGTTAGATAGATAATATGATGGACTATTTTTACCAAGATGATTATTTTAAATTATATATTACTCCATAAATTTACTTCCCATGATTTTTGGTTGTTCAAACTTGTACGGACATGGTGCAAAATAGGTTATTTTTGACCATTTTGTGTGTTTTATAGGTTCTAGAAGGAGTCTAAGGATGAAATCAAGTTTGGGAGGGATATATATACTTTTTATAACTCCCTATGTCTATTTAATTCCTTTAAATGACTCATAATTATTCAAATAAATATCTTCATCTCAACCAATCAAAACTAGCATATTAGATAAACTAGTGAGAAGGGTGGAAAACTTCAAGTGAGCTAATTTTAAGGTATCCTTGATGATTATAAGGACATGGAGAGTCTTTATAGGTGTAATCAACTCTCTCCTATGTATTTTCATGATCAACTAAAGCCAAATTTGAGTACAAGTGTGTAAGATGCATGAAAGAGGAATTTTTTGGACTACAAATGATGATGACTCATTGCCAGATCATTCTAGATGACCAAGCCTATAACCAATGCATGGAGATGCATGTATGATGTTATTTTCCTTCATCTCAATAATCATAACTATCCCTAATCATTTTTGTGATGTTAAGATAGGTTTAATCATGAAGGTAGTTTTCTAAGCTAGAATGAAGAGTTTCTTACCACTTTCATGAGTTCTATGACTTGGATGGACACTTGTGTTCCATAAACTTGTATGGTTCATCCAATATCCTCTTCCCATGCACAATTAAATAATTCTCTCAACTTTAAAAGTGTCTTTCTGACCCTTGGAATTTTCTCTTCTCCTATCTCTCAAGTTCTATAATAACTAGCTATTTTATCCATTGTAACTTATGCTCCTCCTGAGTATGGTGAAGCCCTGTACATTTCATACCATTTGATCAATAATACTACTGATTTTTACCTCTTCATGACTTTTCATAAATTTTTTTTACTATCATGATGAATTTTTCTTAGTGAAGACTATGGATTCCTTAGCATGTTGTCTCATTCTTTCACCCTATTTGCAATTGGAAAGCTTCTTCTTGCAGGGAATGTGAAGTATTCTAAGAAATGTCAAGGATTGAGTGAGTTATTATATTCATTATTTATATTCAAGGTCTCTTGTATAGGTTTCATAGCTTTGCATAATCATCCATAACCTCATAATGTAACATTGATGTGAGAAGATGAAGATTGGAGAAGTGTATGTTCATTTTGTCCCTTGATTTCAAGTGTAACATGCATCTAGTTGGAAGTCATCATCTTATTTGGTGTATCACCTCCCTTATAATATTTTTCTTTAATTTATCTCTCCCCCTTTCCCCCCAAATTTTAGGTGTAGCTTCAATCCAAAGTGGTACATCAAGGGAGCTATCCCTATCTAGATATTTACCTCATCCTTAGGATACCCACAAGCTTAGAGGTGTTTCCATTGTGCCACTTGAATGAGGAGAAACTATTCATATCCTTAAATGGTTAAAATCCAAGTGAAAATATTTTTTGGAATGCTTGATGGGACTCTTAGTCCAAGAGGTTGAGAGATTTTTGGTGTTGTCTCTCAACAATCAACCTTTGGAGGCATTTATCCAAACATCAATGGTGATTCTAAAGATATATCAATTGGTCAAGCAGCCCATGTTTCCTTTTGAATATATTTTTTTGTATATTTATTTGTGTTATTTATTTCAATGAAGTTTCATGGCTAACTTTGGTGTTGAGTTTTGTCCTACACAAGTTGGTGAGACATTTCAAACTCATGTCGTTCCCTATCAACAAGAACAAGTTCTTAATCAGCCTTGGTATGACTATAATCATCCCTATCATGAATTTTTAAAAATTAAACATGAAGTGTATCATCCCATTCATGAAATTTATGAGTCTTATAGCTAGCCTTCTCAATGTCATGCTCCTCCTAGTCAACCTAGTCACTTCTCAAGTCCATCTATTTCCACCTTCAAAAAATCATTTTTGGGATATGAGAGGTATATTTTGGAGCTTGATACTCTAAGGGGATGTGGTCAAGAGGTTACCAGTAATCTTATTCATAAGGTGAGAGATGCATTATAGTTGGTCAAAAGAAATTGGATACCTATTGAGAGAGATAATTTGCAAAGGTTCACAAGTGAGATGTTTGATGTAAGTGGCCTAGTTTATTCTTTAGAAGATAGGATAAGAGTTCATGAAAGGAAAACTCACCAAACATATCAAAATTCATATCCACCTTCATAAGTTTCCTATCAGCCAGATTTGATCCCTATTCATGATCCCAATCAATGATACCAAATTCATCCTTTTCCCAATCAATTGGAGGAGAGAGTTGAAAGGAGAAACTTTGTGTTTAAAGCTAATCTTGATAATCAGATTGAGTTGGATAATATGCATATGTAGTATTCCATGTTATTATAAAATTAATTGGATTTCAAGTCTACATTACCCTCTTATATTGCATCCCCATCTCAAGGAGTGATCCCTAGATATGAGATTACAAGTTAGAGACAAGGTGGAAAATACAAGCCTAAGGAGATTCCAAGTTCCTTAAACACTTTACCCACTCCTAAAATTGCATCACCACATTAATAAAATATTTATACTCATAACATTATAAGCTAGAGTAAGATAGTGGAATCATGGGGAAAGAAAGAAAATAGAAGCATTTTTAACGAGTGTGAAGTGGATAATGAAGTTGGTCCTCTGTAAATCCCTCCCACCCTTCCTCAAGAAGCTTCTTATGTTCCATGTCAGACCTATTTATTCCTCCTCATGAAGATTCCTATGAAATTCAAGAAATAATTTTCCATGAGAGCCTATCCAATTAAATTGAAGAATTAGAGGCAAAGATGAAATTGCTAAGTCAAGGTGTGATGAAAGGTTTAGACCCAAAAGAAGATCATATGCCTAAACACACCCCATCCACCCTTCCTTAAGATATTAATAAAGATAAATAATATGTGAATGAATTGGCTATCAAGTGGAAGGAAGAAAACCAATTTTTTTAATCCCAAGGTATGTCTCCTCTTCCTCAAGAGCTTCTAAAAAAATTCCCTACACTTCACTCTCAATCTAATTTTGAGTTATATGTGCCACCTCCACCAACTAGTTCATCTTGTCCTCACCATATCACCCTTTTACTTAATGTACATATGGTATGGGAACTTAAGGAAGAGAAATAAGTTTATAAAAACTTATAACTCTGGCTTGAATAAATTCTAGTTCCTTGGCAGCATCATTGGATTAAGTCACATGACTTCAAGATGCCTAGTCTTGGCATCACCAAGAAGGAGAAGGAGATAGAATATCATGTAGCCCTTGAGAACCAAATTCATGTTTTGTAATTTTATATGAAACTTGAGATCCCTCAAGAGGTCCTAAATGATGAATAAGAGGTGGTCTCTTGTATTGAAATTTTTGATTGGGTTGATGAGGAACAATGTTCTTTTGCTAAAGAGGGAGAAATGATCATTGGTTCTTCCATCACTTTGCAAGATACCATGGATGGACAAGGAAAAGTTTTTAATTATCCTTTAGATTAATTTTTTGAAATCATTTGAGCATGATATACTCCTCTTTAAGGAGGATGTGATCTGCTCAAATATGGAGAAGGTCGCCTTGACACTCAAGTAAGTATGCAAAGGAAAAACAACCTTTCAAATATGTCCTTGAAAGAAGAATATACATTTCATGATGATACGTTTGAAGTATTCATGATTGGATATAATATTATCAACTAGTTTGGAGGAACATATCAGCTCTTGAAGGATGGAACAAGCTCTTATTGGCCTCAATCTTTTAAGGAATAAGAAATCACTCCTATTGAAGCCATGCCTACCAAAAAGATACAAATTGACCATGAAATGAAGAGTGGAAAGTAGTATGAAGTATGTGAACATGTTCAATAGTAATATATCTACATTGGAGACCTATTTTAGGATGATATACTTGAGGGTAGATCAAGTGAAGTGACAAGAAATAGGTCTAGTCTATAAAGCATCCAATCCAAGGAGAAACATGTTTGGCACTATAATTATTCTCACGAAGAAGGTGATTCAAGAAATTTTCATTTTTATCCTAGAAACGAGTAATGATTAGTTGATAATTGTGCATAATATTTTGTTTTTTATTCCCATAAGTGTCTTGAGCATGTGTGTATGTGTCTTGTTAATGTGTTTGCTTTATTTGGTGTGTGTCCTTTATTTTATGTGTTTAAGGTAATCAAGTGATCTTGTTTTGATAAAATCTTATTTTTAAGCCCTTTTTGTTTGTATTAAACTTCATATGACCCCCTAATCTCAATAGACTGATAAAGCTACTAGTCTAGTTATTATAGCAGGCATACTACCCCTATGAGTCATCAATTTATTGACTAAATTTGACTTTTAGGTCAAATTAGGGCACCCTTAGGTAAAACATTGAATTTTAGGTGTTTTAGGGGTCTAATATAGATGTCTAAAGGTGTTTTATAGGCTAATTTATGTCATTTATGTTATAATAGCCTTGGTCCTTAGTCATTTTAGTCTTTTTAGATTTTGAGTCATTTTAAGGTCAAAAAGGTGCATTTAATGACTTGTATGGATTTTTTGTGAAGTTTGAAGGTTTAAAATGATGATTTAACTTCCCATGTGTCCCAATAAGGCTTAATAAATTGACATAACTGAAAGGTGGAAGGTTATTCAAAAGAAAGTGTAGTTTTCTTTAGGAAACAGGAGAGTTTGGCACTTGTACAACTCATTGAAAAGTGCACCATGTGGGAAAAAATTTTAATATGACTATTTAGATTATTTATATCCATATTAGTTCTTGAAATACTTTATAAGTTCAATTTTTGGCCTAAAACCATTATACTCCTTTTTCACCCTTCTTGGAAAGTAAAAGTAGTCTTTAGGTTTGTACTTGGTATGGCCAACAGAGGAGGTTTTAGACCAAACACCTTGGAAAGGTTTTAGTACACTAAGAGACCTTAATTTACATATAAATATTTTGATTTTCTTCATGAACCATCCTCATGAAGTTGACTATACTTTTCTACTTGATGTTTCATGCACCCTATAAGTTTTGCTCCATTTTGGGAAAGTATGTATGAAAAAATTGGTGATGTTGATTCTAGAGGATTTTTTATACCTTATAATATTATCATAATTATTATCTTAAAGTTTCAATTTGATTTTATGATCAAATCATTTTAGGTTTGCAAATTGGTCTCATATGGGATGACAGATAGGTTTTCACCTTTTTATGGATTTTCATGATTGCTCATGGATTTAGGTGGTTGTGTTAGTGTCATTTATATGTTTTCAAGGTTATCTTTATTTTCCCTTCAAATTTAAACTCCATTATTCAAATCATTTCTCATGAGTGCAGTCGTATAACACATACAACTAGCTTGCTATATGACTATCATACCAGTCAGCTAGGTGCCTTTAAGGGGGTTCAATGTTAAAAATGAAGTGTTAAAATAGTCTTGAGATTTGAAAAAACTTGATGTTTCATCTTAGCATCAAACAAAATGAGATCAATCCACTATGTGGATAGATTCCTTGGACACATGAACCTTCTACTCATTGCCTGCCTACAAGCAACTTAGTGTGTAGCTACAGGTGCTCTTAAGGAGAATTTCTTGATGAAATGGATATTTAGAGATAATCATGTTTTTTATTGAGAGGTTATTATATTTATAATTTTTTATATGATTATATAACTCATAAAGGATCAAAATAATACAAATTGTCTATCCTCATACTTGCTGCCTATTTTTTGTAAATAGTCACCTATGTGTGGCCTAAATAGGGGATTGAGGTACTAAATATAATGTTAAAGCACATAGTATAACCTTATTTATATCCCAACATGTTGAGATGAGAATGGTAGACATGTTAAGGATTATATATTGGTATATTGAGATAGGAATCACCATCAAATGATGTTGATTGAGTTTTGAGACCATGTTCCCTAAACTAAGAAAATAGAGGTCCTATAAGTTTTTGTTAAGGGAAAACAACAAGATTGTCAATGATTTTGATGCATCATATTATATTCATTATATATCCCCTATATAGGACAAACACCTTGCAAATTTTTAATTGTGGAGAGATAATGGAGGCTGGTTGTTTAGAGTCCTAAAATTGCATACAAAACACTAGTTTTCTTCAATATTGTATATAGGACTATGACCCAAATGAGACCTTCTTCTTCCAAGTTGTAAACTGAACCTTACCACCATATCTTAATGATTCCAAGAGATTAAAATGATTAATTTGATCTAATAAATCACCAAAAAGTGCGTTTAGACCCCTATACTCATTTTCAGTCTATACACAAGCCTGGTGAGCACCTACAGCCAGCCAAGGGTAAGGTTTGAGAAAGTTTTTCATTATTGTAGACCTAGAGAATGATGAGAACCTATTTTAATATTATGACCAAAATATAGGTTAATTTTTGAATTTGTTTTCAAGTTAAAACCTATAAATATCTTTTTATTAAAAAATATGCACCTACAACCACTATGTTGACTGTATACAGGCAGGAGATTGAAACAGGGTGTTTAAGTGGGAGTCTAGGCTATTCAAGATTCCAAATTATTTTAAAAAAAATAAAATTAATCTAAGGAAGATAGATAATTTTATGTACATTTTTTTATCTCAAACCATACATTTCTACCTATAGGACATAGTCAGTTGGAAGTGACTAAGACAGGCTGTGAAATGAACATAACACCCAAGTGTTTTATTACATGAATTTAAGTGAGTAATGGGTAAAATTAGTGTTATAAGTTCAATAAATATTTATTAATGGTTTTAATCATGGTATTATGTCCACATAAGCAAATCTCACCTATAGGCATGGTGTCAAGAAGCAAGGCATAGTTAGGGTAATATATTTAATCACCTAGGCAAGGGGATAAAGGAACATATAGAAGGATGGATTGAGGAATTGAAGATGATAAAACTTAAATAAATATAATGAAAATATATATAGGATTTAATATTAAGGATAAATATAATAGATATATCTCCAAGGTAACAATATAGTCCACATGAGCAAAACCCTGCATACAATATTTTATCTAAGAACTTGTTTTGGTTTTACAAGTTTTGAGTGGTCAAATCATATGATAAAATGATAAAATTTTGTGTTATAGGTCATAAAAACTTTAATTATTCCATAAAATATCCATTTTTTTGTATAATAGTGTAATTACCCTCTATTTTGTCTAAAACATAGGGTACTTCCCCTTGTGCATAAACCTGCAGGTTTAGGAGATGAGTGATCAGGTGAGACCCAAAAGTTGTTTTAATATTTAAAAAAGGTTTGGAAAGATGTATAAAACTTGTGAAAACATTAAAAAATTATAAAAAATGGATGAATTATATCATAATAGCCTAAGCTCTTGAACTTATAGGTAAGTCTATTAGGCCTTGAAGAGGCCTACTGCCAAATGGTAGGCCACTTTTATTTCTAGCTCTTGGTGATCCTTTTTAATGATTGGAGAATTATTTTGGAATGAAATTAGATATTTTTTATCTATTGGTATGTAGTCGAACCATCAAAAATCCATTTTAGGCTTCAAGGATAACTCAAGCCTACCAAGCAGGTTTTGGCCTAATGCCCAAAGGAGAGGTCAAAACCACTTTAGTATGAGATGATATTGATAAATTATTGAAAATTTTTTATGGGGTTAATAAATATGTTTTAAAGATAGTAATATGAAAAGGAAACTATGAAAAAGTCACTTTTGGCTCAGAAACCAACTTAAACATGCAAGAAATAGAGGAAAGGGCTCAATGGGACAAGTTTAAACACTGATATCTCTCTTGGTGATTTGCATGGGAACAAAATAAGTTTAGGGATGTTTATGAAGGATTTTAAATATTAAATTGTGCAATTTTTTTGCAATTTGGATGTCCCATATTTATGAACGAACCTTAAGAGTGGAACAAGCTAAAACCCTTGCAAACCCTTGCTAGTGACCAATTTGGAGATATGGAGTTAGATAGCTAATCTGATGTATCCATTTGACTAGGATGATGATTGAACATTTTATATGACTCCCTCAATATACTTCCCATGCTTTTTAGTTTTACAAACTTGTATGTATAGGGTGAAAATAGGGTATTTTTTACCATTTTGTGTGTTTTATAGGTTCTAGAAGGAGTCTGAGGATGCAATCAAGTTTGGGAGGAAGATATATAATTATTATAACTATATATGGACATTTAATTATTTTAAATGACTTATAATTATGAAAACAAATAGCTTCATCTCAGCCAATCAAAACTAGTATATTGGACAAGCTAGTGAGAAGAGTGGAAAACTTTAAGTGAGCTCATTTTAAGGTGTCCCTAATTCTTCTAAGACCATGGAGGGTGTATAAATGTGTCATACACTCCCTCTCATGGATTTTCATGAGAATTTAAATCCAAATTTCAGGACAAGTGTGTAGGGTACATGAAAGAGGAGTTTTTTGGACTGTAAATGATAATGTCTCATTCCTAGATGATTTCAGATGACCAAGCCTACAAATAATGCATGGAGAGGCATGTTTGATGTCCTTAACCTTCATACCAATCATCATACCTATCCCTAATAATTTTTGGGACATTAAAATAGGGATAATCATGAAGGCAAGTTGTTGAGCCAAAATGAGGAGTTTATTGCCACTTTTCATGAGTTTTATGACTTAGATGGACACTTGTGCTCCATAACCTTGCATGGTTAATCCCATATCATCTTTCCATGCACAAGTACCTAATTATCCCATCTTTAAAAGTGTCCTTTTGACCCTTGGACTTCTCTCTTCTCTTCTTTCTCTCAAGTTCTAGAAGAACTAGCCATTTTGGCCATTATAACTTATGTTCCACCTAATTATGGTAAAGCTTTGCTCATTTTCATACCATTTGATCAATAATACTAATAATTTTTACCTATTAATGACTATTCATAAGTTCATTTTACTAGGATGATGAATTTTTCTTAGTGAATATTATGGATTCCTTCACATTTTATCTCATTCTTTCACCTTATTTGCAGTTGGAAAGCTTCTTCTTGTAGGGCATGTGAAGTGTTTTATGAAATGTCAAGGATTGAGTGAGTTAGTACATTCATTAGTGTCATTCAAGGCCTCTTTTCTAGTCCTCCTATCTTTACACATTCATCCATAACCTCGTAATGTAACATTGATGTGAGAAGATGCAGATTGGATAAGCTTATGTTCAGTTTGTCCCTTGATTTCATGTGTAACATGAAGATAGTTGGAATTCATCATCTTATTTGGTGTATCACCTCCCTTTTAATATTTTGACTTAAGTTATCTCTCCCCATTTCCAACCCAAAGTTTAGGTGTATTTTCAATCCAAAGTGGTACATTAAGGGAGCTAGCCCTATCTAGAGATTCACCTCATCCATAGGCTACCCACAAGCCTAGAGGTGTTTTAATTATACCACTTGGATGAGGAGAGCCCAGGAATCTCTTCAAAGGGTACAAATACAAGTGAAAAAACTTACTATATTTCATGTCTCTCTTGTTTTCTCTATCATTAATCAAATTACTTGTGCTTTGGAAATATTATGTGTGTTACTTTGTGTGTTTCTCTTATTTTTCATATAGAGGATTATCTAAGTTTATATTATGTGTCACTTATTTCTTATATATATATATATATATATATATATATATATATATATATATATATATATATATATATATATATAGGGTTTATAGGACCATATACCAAGATAAAAGGATAATTATCAAAAGATAGATAGAAATTTAACCATTTCACCAAATAGTATATATATATATATATATATAGGGTTTATAGGACCATATACCAAGATAAAAGGATAATTATCAAAAGATAGACAGAAATTTAACCATTTCACCAAATAGATAGAAGGATTACTTAAAATATACAACATCCCAACTTGGTCTAATACCACAAAGCTTTGACAGAAGAAGCCAAGTAATAAACTAGGAAAAAAGATAGAAAAAACTAACACTACTACACACACAATTTACCTAATCCAAAATGATTACATCCTTTATAGTGATAATGGAGAGAGACCTTGAAGAAGAAGGCATTGCCTGACTTTTTCTAGGGAATGCATTGCTGACACAAGTTATGAATAAAGAGCTTCCCATGCATCTAAAAAAAACATTATTTTGTTTTTTCCTACCTCCTTTAGACACCTAAATTTGGTTGTTGATGACCTCCAACTAGGGTTTTGGCCAATTTCCACCCAAAATGCACAATTTGGCCTAAAAACACTCAAACACACAAAATGATGAGAAACTAAAATATTCAGCTACCAATTTGCATCAAGGCCTAATTAATAATTCCATGTAAACTTTTTGAATACTTGTTTTTAGAAATTAATATGGAATATTTTCATCATCAAGTGACCTCATTTCTTGGGAAGACATCCCTAGGCCATAAATTCCATAAATATCAGGATTCATGCCCTCCATGCCTCATCAATGCCTTCCATGATGCCCTCCATGTCTCTTAATTTCCCATTCTTCCAATGTCATGATGAGGATAATTACAAACTTAATTCCAAAAATTGAATTAATCCTCAACCACACATCTCAATCTTGAGATGGATGGTTTAGGTTGATTTTGATCAAATCCAAAAATCTATAAATAGAGAGGCCATGAACATCATTTCAAAAGATATTTTAGTGCAAAGTTATGATGCTAAATTGGTTCCAAAATCTTCAATCAACTGGTGTTACCATGCCAAATTGATTCCAAGCCAAGCTGAGCCACAAGCCAAAGTTTCCAAGGTGAAGAGGAGATATACAAGCCTCCTTTGATGGAGACTTCATGAGCACAAGCTGAGTAAGCCACTACTACAAAGGCATTTGGAGCATTTAAAGATGGTGAAGGAATTCTTGTGTTTGATTCCTTACTTTTTTGTTGTGTTTGTCATTTAATTTTGTCAACTAAGCTCTCCCTAGTGTCTAGGCCTAGAGACGTTATGCTATTAGTGTGTTTATTTCATCTTATTTTCATTTTGGAACTAACACCTTACTAACCATCCTCTCTTGAGTCAAATTCCTAGATCACATAATGGCATACCCGGTGGGACTAGATAAATCTCACACCTGAAGGAGATCCTTTTATAACTCTAAAATATTTATTTGAGCCCGTAAAATTCTTGTAAATTGATTTTCTAACTTTATTTTTCCATTTTTTTTGCCACAGTTTTACATGGTAACTGACATCGATAGGAAATACTAACATCGATTACCTAACTTAACTGATGTCAGTCAGCAAAACTAACATCAGTTATATCTCGATTAGCCAGAGTAACCGATGTAGGTCACTATGTTTTTCTAAAAACACAAACTTGAGAGCTACTTTTCCAAAGTTTATTGTTTCAACCTAAAAAGGGCTTCAAAGATAAAGGATATGCTAACAATTTTGTTGTAGGACCAAGCTGGATATTTGCTCAAAACATGTTTAAATCACCTTTGCATGCTTAAAAACTAATTAGGAACCTTATTTTTTGGTGTTTAATAAATAATTTAGGTGTTTTTTGGTGAATTTTTTTCAAAAGTTTATAACTAAGACTAAGGGGTCAAATTAACACCAAATCTTTCATTTTAGATTTAAAATTGAACACACTTGTCAATTCTTTTTTGTAACAGATGTTTAATCAAATTTTTGTTTCACAAAAAGAGGAATGTTGTGTGTATGCTCTTCCATTTGTTCCCTATAGGGAATCCTTTAAATCAAAAACACCATTCCTATTACAAAGTAGCCTAGTCCAAGGCTTAGAAAGAAATTCATCTAAAGCACTCTCCAAAAACTCATCAAAGTTTAGGTGACCTTGAAAATGACCCTAAAGTCTTTCTATTTTATGCTTTCTTTATCTTCATGAAAACTTGGCTTATGAGGGGGACTTCATCACCTCCCACAAGTTCTTTAGGGAAGCTTTGACCTACGGTTTCACCTCCTAGAATTGACTTCATCTGTCTCCTTTAGAGTTGGACATGAGATGTATCTATATTTGGACATCATACTACATTAAGTGAACAGTAGGATGTAGTGTTTATAAAAAGGACTAGAACTTTTTATAACTAGCCAATGCCATGATCACCCAATTTCTATGCTTATCTTTTACATCATTTGACATGAAATTCATTATGTAGTTGATTCCCCTAGAATGATCGAAACCTTACTAGTTTAGTCAACCCCACATACCATACCCTTGTTAGGATTTGGATGATTATACTTAGTGTATTTTGGTCATTTTTTATTAGTATGATTTGAGACTAAAACTTGTTTGTTTGTTCATAAGCCATGTCAAAACAATGCATTTGAGTTGTGAAGGGTAGTGTTATGCTGCCCAAATCATGTCAAAAACATTTTGACCCTTTTAAGTCTTTGAAACATAACATTGACCACATTATTTGAGTATGCTTACACTGTTTGGCTATTCAATTTGTTTTAACACTTATTTCACCTTGTATCAAAAACCATTTGTTTTAAACCATTTTGTGTATATCATTTAGACCTTTGTCTTCAACCATCATGCTATTTGATCTTGTCTAGCTTGTTTGGTCAAATCTTGGTTTTCATCATTGATTTTTCAATTAGCTTGTCAAAGTTTGGATCTAAACATTGATTGATTTCTATTTAAGCCTCAATTTGTGGGTCTAATACATAGATCTTTCTCTTTTGGGTTTCATAACTTCAGTGAATCGATTACCCAAATTTAAAAACTATTGATGGTTTGTTTATTTAATGCATATCCTCATCATTTTTTGTGCCTTTATTTGAGAGAACACAACCTTTTTCAAAGAGCCTTTTGTCTTATGCCTTATGCCAACTAATTATGTTTATATTTGATTTCATGTGTCGGGTCTATGTCAAAGTTGTTTCTAAAATTGTTATATTAAATCAAATCACATCATTCTTTGTTTCAAGTCTAGATTTTGATGTCATTTGGCCAAAAGTCCTAGCACATCCCTATTTGTTTAAGCCTAGATTTTGACTTTATGTTTGGACAAAATACCTAGTAACTCAACTTTTCCCTTTCCTAGTTTAGACCTTGTTTGGAACACTTTGACCTAGACCTTTGACATGCTAGTTTTTATTTAGACACTTGACCTTTTATACGTATGAAATTTGACATTAGAGATTTGATGTTAGGCTATTTTATGCCAAGTATTATCACAAATCATTTTGGAGATACGGCTCCACTTTTAGACCATATTGGAGATATAGCTCTACCCCTTCGACCAAGTTAGACCAAGTTTGAACCATTTGTCCTTTGGACATAGTTTTTTAGAGTTTATAGAACTCTAAGTCTTTTTGTTTTTAGAGCTTTCATCATTTACGTGGATATGTCTAACTAAACTTATGGTGGAGTCACTTACAATCTGCCTTATGATAGAATGGCTACACAAAATCACTTTTATGGCTTTTGTCAAGACCCCAATGATGCTAATATGGTTTGTGAGATAGATTTATATCTGCCTCATATTAATAATTCATGGGAACAAAATCACAAAGCAACTTATGATCCAAATCAAGACCTTAATTGGTATGAAGAGGTTGATGAAGAGAACTTTGAAGACCCAACTATAGATAATGTTATTTGGGATATATATCCATACCCTCTTTTCAAAAATTAGTACATGGTACACAGTCAAGATCCAACTTATAATCTAACTCATGATTGGGATGATATGGTTTATGAGGGAGACTTAGATGCTTTTGATTATGCAAGCAATCAAGTTTTATGACATCCTTTTGATATCCAATCATTGACTACCCCTAACCCTCCTTTGGATTATACGATCCATAAAGCTCTACAATATCCAAGGAATAGTATTACCATACCATGACCTCATTCTTTGGTTTTTGCAAGCATCCAAGCTCCACAATGCCCAACCATTTCTATACCAAGACCTCATCCTTTAGCTTATGTAAGTAATCATGCTCTACAACACCTCTTCATCATTTTAAGACCTAGTCCTTTGGCTTGTGTGAGCCATCAATCCCCATAATGCCCTATCATTATCATATCAATACTTTGTCCTTTGGATCGTGTGAGCAATCATTCTCTCCAAGGTCCTACCATTATCTAACTACAAATCATTCCTCATCTAGTACCAATCCCAACCAAACCTCAACTGATCCAATCATTCGAAGACCAAGCTATGTTCAAAAATGGTATTTTCCAACTCATTGGAAACCAAGGCCAAGAAAACCAACCAACTCAAGATGTTTTTTTTGAACCAACCATTTGTAATAGGTCAACCTATGATGAATCACCTATTGATCCTATACCAGTTGTTGGGGAGTCTCACTCTAATGAGCCAGTCTTTGTTGAGTCACTTCTTAATGATTATGACCACCTTTGGGAAAATTGTTGCCTTGACCATGTACCTATTTTTTAATAGACTCCTATTGATAAGCCAGTCTCTGAGGATTTGTCTCTTGACTTATTTCCCATCCTAGAGTCTCACTTTAGCATACTAGTTTTTATGGAACCCATTATGCCATCTTAGGTTGTTACTTGTCAAATATCAAGCATTTAATAAGACATAATTGTAATAGAGTACCCATTAGATGAAGAATTAGACTTAGAGTTAGGTTATATTCTTGAACCGACATCATATTTATCATCAAAATTAGAATCAATATCAGTCTTAACATCAGATTTAGAGTCCCTTGAGTTAGAATCAGATTTAGAAAAAGAATATGTTCATAACTATTAAAACATTCGTTACACATTCCTTACATATCAATTTGAATACATTTGCAATACTTTTATGGTTTTTGAGGATGAGGACTTCAGAATCGACACAAGTTTTCCTAGTATCTTCTATGAGGATTATGCAGCCTCTCCCCATTATATTACCATTCCACATGCCATTACCATAAACTAAGATAGCCATATTATTTGCATTCCATCTCCCACAAGTGTTGATTAAGATTGATAGAATCACACTTTGTTGAAATACATCCACGGCAACATATCAATTGAAGAAGAGAAAGGAGGCCAAGATAACATTCATATAGCAGAAGAACACTCTCCTAGTGAAATATTTTCAAAGGTGTTAGGGGACAAGCAAAGTTAGAACTTAGTATCTTCTAGTGAAATTTTTTTGGAAGCACTATAAGATAATCAAAGTCAAAATCCAATGTTCATTAGTAAAACCTTTTTGAAGGTTATGAGATAATCAAGACAACTTCATTGGTAAAAACCTCTTTGAGGCACCAATAGCTGAGCACAAAATTTCTTCACTGCTTAATGAATACAAAATCAAATATCAAATCAAAATAGCTTCTTATTTACAACATAATCAGATGGTAGCTACTCTCAAGATCAAACAACAAAAAAATATGGTGGTCCTATTGAGATAATAAGTCTTAGGCCCCACCATAACCAAAAATATGCCAAATATAGCATCAACAACATTATGTGTGACTAAAAGCCCTAATCTCCATTTATTTCCCCACCATTATACATTTCATTATCATCTACCATTCTATTTCAAAATCAAACCTACCATCCATTATTTGTCCTTGTTTACCATCCATGGTCTCACTTTCCTTTGTAGAGGCTACAAAGATACCTTGTCTCGATGCTTGAAGGAATCAAAATCAATTACCAAAGAAGATCACAAAAACATTCTTGACATCCAAATCCATAGGCCATTTTTGATAGAGTAGCTATTCAAGTGAGGTGTAGGATAGAAATTAACATGATCAATTATTATATTTGTATCATTTATTGATTAAGACGTACATCTCCCCATCAGTAGGAACAATACAATCAAAAACCACACCCAGGCCAAAAACATGTACCATACTGTTTCACATTGCCATGCCATTGCCATTGTTACATATCCATTTTCCATTATCTAATATTCCTACCATTTACCCCATCACTTGGGGGAAACCCTCTTACAATTTTATCCAATATATCTAAACCAACATTATCCTTATCAATATCATATCATCATATCATTCCATTCCTATTTAGACCAAAGCCTATTTTTAGTCATCCTAACCAATCATGTTTTGATCTTGGTTCATTTCATTCTTCCCACACCTTTTGTTTGAGGATTCCAATAAAATTTTAAAAATAAATCAAGTCCATGTTTAAATGACAATCTATGAAAGTAGTGTGACAGTTAATCTGGCAAGATATCTTTCATCCTATCAGGTTTGTTTATGTGAGCTTGATTATAACCGCCTATGGGCAAATCAGTGTTTCACTAGTCTTGATACTAATTATAACTACCTATGGGGAAAATAGTATCATTGACATATTCCATTTTATCTTATTTATAACCACTTATGGGTAAACTAGGGGCAACACTTCTTTATCATGCATTGTCGCATCACTTTACCATTACTGTTTTCATTTGACTGGCCTTTTGCTAGATTTGAGAACTTGTTGGGACCTAGTTGGTTTTTCCTCACCTTTAGTATGGGTGGAATTACTATGACTTAAAGTCATTTTGGGACTATGTGGGTCATGCTCAATTCATGTTAAGGTCACCTCAGTCCCCCTTTCCATATGCTCTCACCATTTTGTGAGCAACCTAAGCCAAATGCTCTCACCATTTTACGAGTAGGTATCTTGTCATTCTCTAATGAGTTAAGATACCTCAAAATTCTAAAAACATTTATAACATTTCAAAAATCCAAAAACATTTATCTTATCTAAGCCTAGTCAGTTATCCTTCATCCACCTTACTGGGGCATTATCATTGTTAGGATGATTTCTTTTGCTTTTGTTTTTAGGCTTTATGTTTATTTGTTTATTTTAGGTTATTTGTTTCTTTATTTATTTTTCAATTTATTTGTTTTTTTATTTATTTGCTTGCTTATTTATTTGCTTTCAGCACTAGTGTCTCAACTCAGTCTACATGTATGCATTGGGTGATTCCTTACACACATTATTCTTGAGTCTATCCATATTCATACGTTAATATTATCATCATAGTTTTTATCATTAGTGTATTATTTTTGAGTGTTTATTGGATATTAGGAGTCAGTCCTTATACATATTTTGGCCAAGTCTTCATGGTGTTATATCATGAATCTTACATTCACATGCTATAGCAAAAATTAGCTTCATGAAGGTCTATAATCAATGGAGCCATAGAAGTTTTTTCTTGGCACCTTGGAAAATCCTTCCATCCCACCCTTGATCAAATCAACCCATTGACCATTCTAATTATATCATTGCTATTCAAGACAAGCATCTCCTCATTGGTAAGTAAAACTAAATCATTCACACTGATCAATCTTATTCTTCTATTCATTTATTTCTTCACTTTGCACCTGCTCATCTTTAATTTATATTCTAGGTTATATCCTTGAGTTATGATTGTTAATCAGCCCTAATTTGGGCACAATCATCTTTAGCCAATCTAGGTCCTCTTAATGATTATAACCACTATGAAAAAATCATTATTTTGACTTTTATTCCTGATTATAACTACCTTTGGGTAAATTAGCATTATTTTTACAATCAATGCATACAAGCATTTTCTCATTTGGATTAATCTCAACCATGGGTTAATTCCATCTTTCTTCTTATTTGTTTTCAATAGATCATCCATCAACAAATGTGATGGCCACTCCCTCAAGGGGGCATCATCATAGGCTTCCCAAAAACCATTCGGAGCTTTGTTCTTCAACCATCATCTTCTTTTTGGCATACAGGCCATTTCTCATTCTTTGAGAAGACATTGCTTTGCCTCTTGTTTGCAACATATTCCCAAGTAGGGGTAAACTATAACACCTAAATTTGGCCACCGATGACCTATAACTAAGGTTTTGGCCAATTTCCACCCAAAATGCACAATTTGGCCTAAAAACACTAAAACATGCAAAATGATGAGAAACTGACATATTCAAGTGCCAATTTTGGTTATGGTATCCATAAATGGGGTAATTCAATTTATGGGCCAACTAACTTTGATCAGTTCATTTTGAGTCAAAATGTCAAATTTGCACCTGGGTGCTCTAGATTGCTCTTTCTTATCAAATCTTCTACATGAGACATGGGCCTTTGTTTTTTTTTTGGTAACATCCTAAATGGGAATATGGTTCCAACACATCTGACATCACCTTCCAATTCTAATCTAGTCAAATTTTGGACCAATAACAAGGCATTCTGATTAATTTAAGTAATTTGTGCACAAAGTACTTAATCATGCTTAAGATCTAATTAACCCAATTCAGGGCCTAATTAATAATTCCATGGAAACTTGTTGAATAATTGTTTTTATAAATGAATATAGAATATATGCATCATCAGTTGACCTCATTTCTTAGGAAGACATCTTTAAGCCATAAATGCCACAAATATCAAGATTCATGCCCTCCATGCCTCATCAATGCCTTCCATGATTTCCTCCATGCCTCTTAATTTCCCATTATTCCAATGTCATGGTGAAGATAATTAAAAACTTAATTCCAAAAATTTAATTAATCCTCAACCACACATCTCAATCTTGAGATGGATGGTTCAGGTTGATTTTGATCAAATCCAAAAATCTATAAATAGAGAGGCCATGAACACCATTTCAAAAGCTATTTTAGTGCAAAGTTATAATTCCAAATTGGTTCCAAAAGCTTTAAGAAATTATTTTTACCATGCCAAATTGATTCTAAGCCAAGCCAAGCCACAAGCCAAAGGTGCCAAGGAGAAGAGGAGTTAGCTAAGCCTCCTTTGATGAAGACTTCATGAGCACAAGCCAAGCAAGCCACTACTACAAAGGCATTTGGAGTATCCAAGGAAGGTGAAATAATTCTTGTGTTTGATTCCTTGATTTTTTATTGTGTTTGTCATTTAATTTTGTTAACTAAGCTCTCCCTAGTGTCTAGGGCTAGAGATGTTATGCTATTAGTGTGTTTATTTCATCTTGTTTTCATTTTGGAACTAACACCATACTAACCATCCTCTCTTGAGTAAAATTCCTAGATCATACCTCCAAGTGAGACCACATAACCATTGAGACCATAACCTTATGATTTTTGACCAACCATGGGGGAGGAGGAACAATACCATAAAAAACTAGTCATGTTAAAAGATTAACAACATCAATCCTACACAATAATTCATGATTGAACACATTAACACCAAGTAGACATAGGGGACATCACCTCTTCCAAAGGTGGATGGGGTACCCATCTCCCAACTATTTGAGCCTCGCATATATCTACCTAAAGAACCTAGAGATAATTACTCAAAAGTGACAATTTTGACTCTAGCTCCTTGAAATCAGTGATAGGCACCATCCATAGACAATATTTACCAAAAAATGGGAGAGAATCAGCTTTCCTAACCTTATCTTCCTCCAAATCTTCATCTAACCCCAATTAGAAATCTAATTTCACAAAAAAATCCACCAATGCCTTTATATCATCCTTATCTGAGACCAAAAGCAAAATGTTACTAGAAAAAAGAGATGCCACCATTGAATTTACCTTCACCATCCTACTATGATATATAAACTCATCCCTAATCATCACTTAAATTCCCCTGAGAGTTTCTTCAAACTGCACCCAAAAAATCTTCATCAAATGACCCTAATAAACCTTGCCTACAAAGGCCATCTCCCTAGACTTATAGGATCCCACCACCATAGGTAGAACCAAATCCCCAACCACCAAGTTTTCCATGGGATCTCCAAACAAGGGACATATAAAATCCTAAAAGTAAATCTTCTCACATTTCACTCCAATAAACCCAAAAAAAATCAAGGTAAGGACCATTGAATCAAAACAACCCAATCGACTAATTAAAGCCACCACCCCTGAGAATATCTCACATGCACCATAGGACATAATGATGAAAAGATGGTGGAAAAACTAATTAACCATTAATTAAAATTAATGATATCAATTCATATCCTTTAGCACAAATCTTCAAAATTATTTTCTATTATTATGTCCATAGGTTGATCAATGTCAATGTTTGTCAATGCATCAACAGATTTATTGGCTTCGTGAAAAAAATGATCAACCTTCCATTAATGAAAATATTCTAAAAAGGGCCAAGCTTTCTATAGAATATATGAAATATTATACACTTTTGTATATCCTTTATAGATTTAATAATAACCCCAGAGTCTCCATTGACCCAAATATTGGAGATAACACAAAGCTTAGCCATCTCAAGACTAGATGTCAGGGCTTGAGTTTCATATTAATTATTGGTTATGTCAACTAATTTTATTGAGGTCATCTAGATTTAAGAACTTCTACAATCTTGGATAATAAAACCTGCATTAGAGGCCCCAAGATTTCCTCTTGAAGCTTTGTCAAAATTCAATTTGAACCATCCTAGGTGGGGAGGCACCCAATTATAATTATGCTTTCTAAGATGACCACTAATGACTAACATTGACATATTTATATGGGAAATTTTGGGTGCAAACATTTTTATAACTAGAATGCCCAAACCAGTGGTGAATAGTATTACTAGCCATGGGTTGTGGACTTGCCTCATCACATTGAACACAAATTTCAAGCTACATGTCAACCCTCACCACATTTAAAACTGAGCCATTAATCCATTACATTAGATAATTTTCATGAATAACCCACCATACCTTAATGTGGAAATGATGCTCGAGAGTGGTCATTTTAGGGAATGGACTTTGAGACCTCCCAATTCTAATACTCAGCTCATTCACCACTAAACTATCATTGTTGGGTGTTTTTAAAATTTTGGTTAGATATATTTTTATAAAAAATATTCCCAAACTAGTGGTGAATTGTATCCTTAGCTATGGGATTTAGACTTGCCTCATTGTATTGAACACAGGTTTCAAGCCACATGCTAACCCCTATCACAATGAACATTGATCTAATAGTCCATTGTGTTGGATTCTTTTCATGAATAACCCACCATAGTTTAGTGTGGGAATGACACTAGACAGTGGTCATCCTAAGGAATAGACCCTAAAACCTCCCACTTCTATCACTCATCTCAGTCACCGATAGGCTATCATCATCAATTTTATAAATTTTAGGTACAAACATTTTTATAACTAGAATACCCAAACTAGTGGTGAATAGTATTCCTATCCATGGGTTATGGGCTTGCCTCATCACATTTAAAATAGGTTTAAATTCACATGTGAACCCCAATTATATTGAACACCAGGATGGTAGTCCATTACATTGGATACTTTTCATCAATAACCTACCATAACTTAGTGTGAGAATGAATCTAGAAAGTGATCCCAATGATTGGACCCTGAGACCTCCCACTTATAACACTCAATTTACTCATCGATAGGCTATCATCACTAGGTTTTAAAGAAAATTGGGTAATAGTCTTTATTTAACTGGATCTAAAATTTATTGTGAAGAGTAGTCCTAGCCATGGACTATGGCTTGCCTCAGCACATTAACCACCAAGCCAGTTAGTCCACTACATCAAGTACCCTCACAATTGACCCTCTAAAACCTAGTGTGGGAATGATGCTATAGAGGTGGTCAACATTTGGAATGTACCCCAAGACCTCCCACTTATAACACTCAACTCACACACTACTAGGTTATCCCTACTAGGTCTCTGTCACTTATTTTTTATTGATTACTCTAATCAATTTGATTTTGTTGCTTCATTGACTTATTATGATTTTTATATGCTTTATAAATAGTTTCATTTGACTAAATTCAAATAGTTTTATAATATGTTTGACATTTATTAGCTTCTATACTAGACTTGTTTTTATTTCTCTATTTATCGTGTGTGTGATACGATTTCTTTGTGCTTCATATGTATACCTTGTTTGATTTATGTACTATGTGTTACTATGAGTAGTGCCATTATCTATATCATACATGATATTACTTGATTTTTATCTATTTGTTTCCAATTTTTCATGGTTTCTACCATGAATCTATTAGGATATACTAAATTTATGCTTCATTGATTGTGCATTACTTATATTGGGGCATGTCACTTCCATGTCCCATCCAGTCCTCATTGGGCCATACTATTTTTTATACCTTTATTATTATATCCTTTCCACATTAGGGCATATTATTAAATTTATGAATATGGATTACACCAAACTTACTTACCCTATGATAATTTAAGAAGAGTTTTTTTTACCTTTTATAATATAGCTTTGACCCTTAGTGTCCATACTCACTTGATTTATACATATGCTTTAACAATGATATATTTCTATCTTTACATGTGTGTGTGTGTGTGTGTGTGTGTGTGTGTGTGTGTGTGTGTGTGTGTGTGTGTGTGAGAGAGAGAGAGAGAGAGAGAGATAAATATGATTTATGTGATTAAATCACCTTATGATTTTATACATATTACACATGGTTTATGCAATCCATTATTTTGAGATGAGTGATATGCAATTTATCTCATACATAAAAGGGGGGCATATTAATGCAGACATAGGGATAGGGTTCTCAATAAAGGACACTCCTAACCCTGTAGATAGATAACACACATAAAATAATAATAATAATCAAATGGGAAACATAAATATTTTGATATTATATTTATATAAACAACAAATTACATAAATTTCATTCGATACATGAGCTACATGATATGTTTGGATCCCAAATTGCATATTACAAGCTTTTGTCTCTTCACAATAATGAAGTCTTCTTGGCTTCTATGAACTTTAAAGGCTATAATATATTCTTATATGAGCTTCCTTTATTATCTCTCAAATCTCTCCCATTAATATGTATCAAAATTACTAACAGACCTTTATATAAGTACCTCTCAAGTGTTACATTTCAAGAGAGATTCATGGAAACTCTCACTATCCAACATGTCCCCAAAGGTTTTTTCCTCCCACACAAATAAGGATGAGCAATGTAATCCATTATAATACATCTTAATAAATGTTGGATTTAAATATCCCATATAATAATTTTGGATTTAACCTATTATATGTTACGTCAATTGCTATGTGCACCAAATTCCCTTGGCATGAATCTTTTCCACCTAGGTGTTGGTTTTTATACACACAAAACCTTATAATTAAGCATCCATGTGACTCTAATTCCTATGTTTCTATGATTACGAACATTTTCACAATATTTTTACCTATGATTAAAAATGTCACACAACTATGCACCACATGTTCCTTTTGCACAACTAGCATAAACATAAACTCTAAGAAAACAAATGTGCTACTTTTAACTATTCCCAAATTTGATGCGACTATATTTTTCCCCTCTCCATGTGCATATATTTTTTTATTGACTAATTTATCACTTTCAACATGTGATATAAGTTTTTAATTTATTTTAAAAACAAGATTTAGGTGATGTAAAATTGATCTTAACTAAGGATTCTCTTACATCATACATCTCAGGTAGCTAAAATAGTGAGCTCCTACTCACATGTTGAAATATTTAAGAGTATGGACATTGTGGCTAAAATTTTTAAGAACCAACCATGTTGATTCCTCTTTTATTCTATTCTTCCACTTCACCAAATATTATGTATTATCCTTCTTACATGTCCACTTAACAACCTTGGATTCCAAAATGGATTGACTTTTCTCCATATCTTTCTCTAGTAATTGGTGTGGCCAAAACCCCCCACTTTTATTTAGAGAAGTAGGGGGGGATTATTTAAAAATGCTCAAACTTAGAGGCCTCAAAATTTCTATCTCAATCTAAGTAAACCCATCCTGAGAGAATCCTTGAGTTCCTATTTTGCCCTAGTTTTCTTGTGCATATAGCATGTTTGTAATGACAAAGTGATCCATATTGAGAACCCATGTGACCTTTGAGGTTAATATAATTAAGACCTATTTATACCATAGGATGAACCAGGAATTTTTTTATACTTAGAATATTTCATATGCTAACATATTTGAAATTTTTTCCCTGGAATTGCATGTTCTTGGAGTCTCAGTCTCCTAGAGTCTTAAGTAGCATCTCGTAGAGCCTAGTTGGCAGCCAAGTAAGCATTGGAATTCATCATGATTATTTATTTTTACTTAGTATTTTTTTTATTTATGTATGAGTAACATTGAAATTGGAAATTGTTGCATGGATTGTTATCATAGGTGTTATAACTTATCAGATCCCAACCAATCAGGGTACCCCATTGTCAGAATGGTCACTTTCTTAGATCTATCAAAGATGTTAGAACTAAAGAGAGAATAATCCAAATGAAATAATGCCATGTCAATAATAATTAGAGTGGTCAAAATCCCAACCCCTAATAGATGTCATAACTTAGGATATTTTGACCCAAATGGAATGACATTGATAAACTCAAGGGTTAGAGGTGCCATAATCTGGCCAATAAGTTTGCCTCAACATTAGATGTGTTAGTCTTCTAGATATAATAAATATTTTAGAGCTGTAGAAAGCTTAACCAAATGAAAAAATGCCACATGGATCCATTGTTAGGCTTGTCAGTCTTTTAGACCTAACAAAGATGTCATAGTGTATGAGGGTCTAATTTATCACATCATGCCATGTGGAATTTCCATATATATTGATGAAAAGATCTTAAGAAAACCCTCAGGGTTAGAAAGAGGTACAATCAAAGTCAAAATGATCATTAAAGGATGTCACATGTCCTCCAATTGGCATTTTATTTTTTGAAGCATATAAAAGTGGAGCATCAGGGCATGCCTAGGTGGTGGTGATTGTAACATGGACCAATCAATAAGGGACATGTGGCATGAATCAAGAACCACCTAGACAGCCATAAGGATGATATGGCCATATGCCTACCACACTATGAACATTAATTAAATGTGAAACTAGGCCTTGATTGGATAATTTAGAATGTCATGTCACAATCACCAAATTTAGCAAGTGGTATATATTTGAGATCTATGAATTTAAGTTCAAATTAAGAAATATGGAAATAAATGGGAGGGTTGATCCACCAAATAAAATTTGAATTCATTCCAAGTGATCTTCTAAATTCCATCAATGTAGAATGTGTATGTGGATCCCTATAAGTACCTTTAGGTGAACTCATTAATTGTTATTGCTCCTAATTTCCCATAATCTACTCCTCACTTTCTACTCCTATTAGTGACCTTTATGTTTTCCTTGATCAATGTTCATTATCACAAAATTACATCCCTAAGATATAATGGCCACCTCATCCTCTAACCCTAATACCAAGGTAGATTATAGGGATACCATGTTCTCTAAGTGTTTAACACGTTTTAAGCACTATAATGAGATGTTCAAGCTAGCTAACCTAGTTTCCAAGTCCTCTGGTAATGATGATGATGATGATGATTAGGTTGAGTTCAAAGTTGCACATTGGGAATATGAGAATTTGTAGGTTACACTAAGCCATAACTAAGTCAGAGGTCTTACCATACACTGACTTATTCGTAAAATTACTACTTACTATTAAGCAAGTGCAGGATGGTGTCCATGACATGATCTACTCCATGAATTCTAGGCATTAGATCATAAATATAGGAGGTGCCTTCAAAGATTTTTATAACCTCATGCAGTATACATTCACCTATGATTTATCTACAGTGACCACCTCAATCAACACTTACTAGGTATATGACATATTTAAGTACTAGGTAGACAACCATAATGCTAAATATGCCAACAAGATGGATGTGAATGCATATACCATTCACACCTTCAAATAAAGAACATATTATGGGGTTATACTATTGAAATATCTATTCAAATAAGTGACTTCCTACACATCAACCTGATATGGATTCCCATACTTCACATGTTTTTCAAGGGTGATCAGGTCCCTAACCTTATGGATGATCAATTTTAACTTAATCAAGGTAGTGGGAGATGCTCGGGGAGGAGGTAATTTATATATGATGAGCTACTTGGTAGATGTGCTCTCTATAATGATCACATTTAAACCTTCTACCTTTCCATCATGGGTCCTTGGAGGTATGGTGATCCATGTATTTTTTTTCAAACTATATGGACACCATTATTGGAACCATATCTGAGAGATATGTAAGTCCTTCTACCTAGTAGTCTTTATGGTCATCAACAAGGTACCCATGCCTCAACTGTCAAAGGAGATAAGGGACTTTCTCACCCCCATTGGTGACTATTGGTACTATATAGAGGACAAGATCATTCAGGTGGTTAGGACTCTTAATTATCCCCTCTTCCTACCTTATTACCTTTTAGACCACTTAGCAAAGTAGTAAATTACCTATTAACTAGTGGAGGTCATCTTCAAGTATTGCATTAGCCGATAATAAAAGGCATATCTAACCTTCTTGATCACCACTCAAAACCATGTATATATAGCCTTCCCTCTTTTACAAAATATGGTAGTAACAAGTTAATCATTTGCCCTAGGTAGGGCTAAAAATAGGAATTAGGACCCACATGGTTTCATTAGGTCCCATATAATAAAATGTTAGGCTTGGCTTAACCTAAATTATGGATAGTATCCCAAAGATGATGATAATCTCTATCTAAACCTAGTTTATGATTAGGAGGTATTCATTTGGATAGATATGAGGAAGAATAATAAGAAAGTAAATTATTCCTAGCTCGATCCATCTACCCATGCTAACCTTGCCTCCTCCACATTAGCTCGACCTGGAGAAGATGTTCAAGAAACTCCCCCATATTTTGAGAAGAATTATATAAATAATTCTATCACCTTCTCCTCCCAAATTTTTTCCTCCTTAAGATCCTACCCCTCATCCATTTATTTTTCCTCCACCACCTCCTATCGTTCAAGTAATTTAGCCTCATGTAATGTAAGCCCAAACAACTTAGCCTCAAACCATGTAGATGCTCAAGTTTAATCTTAATAGTGGTCTAGAGATAAGTCTAAGGTGGAAATAATAACTAATGTCTACATAGAACCATTCCCCTATTCCCATTACTCTTCAATAGCCTTTTATGGTACGACCTAGGTTCCCTTCACCTCATCAATCCACTTAGAGGGAACCTCCCCTTTTCCCCATTTCACCCCTCCATAATTCACACAAGTTCCTATAATATTGACCATGCATAATGTTCTCACCTCCTCATTCCCATCTTCATAATCCATCCTATAATAAAGGCTCTCCATGACTCCTCTACTCATTCTACCCCAGGTCTAGATGCATGCAAGTACCCTACCTCCAATCGATGTAGTTACATCTCTAATAATATTACACTTGTGTGCACAACTCAAGTGGGCTTGACCATTCCATCAAATCCTACATCTCCCCAACAAACTACTCAATCAACTCTTATATATTATGCCACCCTTTCTCCCTCTATGGTATCAGTTAAAGCTAATCTTGGTAAGAGGCCTAGAAAGAAATAAATGATAACTCATCCATGGCCTCTTGCACCACCTCTTATTTCTCCTTGTATCATTCCCAAACCTCCCTTCTCCATTGTCCTAGGCACCCTAGGGATTGGTTTCAACCAACCAATTTATTCCCTTAAGTCAAATACCCCTCTCCTTGATGTTATTAACCAATAAGTTAATTTGACCCAAAGTTAATGGCAAGCATAGATGTTCCCTTGGGCCTTCCCTTTTATCTTTTCCTTTTTCAACCCCATACCTCCTCATTTTTCATTCTCTCCATCTCTTATGTTACACCTCTCCTAGACCTCCACCTATCACAATAATCTATGTCATCCCACCAATGCCTCTTTCTACCCTAGGAATAGCCATAATGTCATAGATACTTGAGATTAAAATGCAAGGTGATCCTAAAGTCTAGTATGACTTTGACCACACCCTAGGAACCTGAGAAGAATCATTACCCAAAATTTCATCCAGGAGTGTAACCCTATGGTCTAAAAAACTCAACAAGACCTCTTTTTCCTTACCAAAGTGAGGACATCCACATGAGAAGAGAAAATGGTTGAAGACCTAGTCTTTGTACTCTAGGATACACATTATATGTTAGAGACATTAATGGAAGATATACATGAATAATGTTGATCCCTAGAAGCACAAGTAAATATATTTTTCCCTATGGATCTAATTAGGTGAGTTAAGGATGCCCTCCTACAACTTATTTTTAGCTTTGGGGAAGTGGTCAAGACTATGATTAACAAAAAGTCACATCTTCTAAGGGCCTGACATATTTATAGAGGATTGTTCTAGTGAAGGGAAAGTGTAAGAAGTTGGGAGTGATTACACATAAAGGCATATTACTAGAATTGAATTCCATGCCCACTTTCAACCTGAGCCTTTATCAAATATATGTCAGAAGCATGAGATTTGTGATTGAATAATGGTTAAGCCTAACATATATGATAGTGGATCCTTTCAAAGAATATAGGTAAAATATGTTGGTTTACTTAAAATAGGTAAACATCATTATGTTTTTCTACCTAGATGGTATTTTGCTATATAGAATCAAGTTCAAAATTCACCTAGGTCACTTCAACTAGGTCATTAAAAATAAAGTGGAAAAGTATAACAAAGTTGGTCCCAAATGGTAATTAAACTCTCTAATCAATCCACTACAAACATTAGTCAGGTCTCAGAATTCAAGGTGTCCATGGAGGCCCCACTCCAAATATATCAGAGACTAGTATCCCAATCAGAGGTGATCTTTCAGGAAACACCAATGAATTTATCCAAGTTGGACTAGGAGTTTCACCTAGTATTTTTTTCCTTGGCCATCAATGAGGTAGAATCCAAATAGTTTCAAGGCAATTATTCCATATATCCTCCATGTATTAATTAGGTGGTACCTCGAGTATCTTTTGGAGAGAGTGGAGAAAGGGGATATTTATTTTTTTGAAATAAATATATTTATAACAACATAAAATGGCAATCAATTCCTATTATGGGAATCTCATGCTACTTGGAGGTGATCCCCATCCTTATCTATAAATTACAAATTATACCCCATTGTAAAAGGTAAAAAAAATTGGTCCTAAAATGCTATCAGAATTAAGTCAGGATCTCACCTACTTTTCCCTCATCCTTTGGATTTTGAATTTTTGTCATGATAGGCACACTTTGTAAATAAACTCATTGTTATATGTATATAATTACCTATTATATATTAAAACTAGTTGTTCATTTATTAATGTGTCAATCATTTCTAGTTTTGAATTAGTGTTAATGATAGAAAATTGAACCAATGTTTTTGTTATAAAATTAATGTGGTGATTATAACATGTTGTGTTGTTCTAACCCATTCATAAACCCTTCTCATTTTTGTTTTCAAATTTAGCAATCTATGTATTTATTTACATTTTGTATTCAAATAACCTATGTGTTGTTTATTATAGGCTCTTTAAGTGTGGATATGTAGTGGGGTTTATGAATTAAGCATCTCCTATTTCCTCAGACTTTTTACCATATGTAACACTAAGTAAAAATCCTTGGTGAAACTCATCAAAAAGTGATATAACTATGGTAGGTAACTTAATTTAGTTTCTATAGCATTAGCACCATCTAGTCCTAAAAAGATTCTTTCCTACCCTACATTTCCCACCTTTTTATTTTATTTAGAAACCTCAAAAATTTCCCCTATTTTAGAAATATATAGTGTATGACTTAGTATAAAATGAACAATATAATTTTATTAAATATACAAACTAATTTTTAGTGCAATTTCATACACCTTAAGCCTATGGTGGTAATAATTATTGTTCTCTAAGTATAAAATAATATATTATCCAGTCCTTTGACTAAACCAACATCACTACTAAAATTAACGAGTGGAAATTTTATCTCATGAATTGTCTCCTAATTTACTCCTTGGATCACTAAATATCATGAGTGCCTTAAGAGGCTAAAAGTATTTTGGTGCCCAAAATATTTGGCACTAGGACGACCCTGATAAGGAAGTTTTAACCCATTGGTTCACCCTTGAGAAAATATAAATCTTACTACCTAGATTACTAGGTCTACATCTAGGTGAGGTAGACTAATTATTTCACCCTTAAAAGTACATTAGATATCCTATTCTCATAAAAATATACTAGACCCATCCTTGATTCCATTATCTCATCCACTCAGTCTCCCCCAAATAGACCACCTGCAATGGCTTTCCCTATGGCTTGGTTAACTGAGTCAGATATTAGTTTTCTTGGAGTCACTCATGACTTACCTAAGAACCTATAAATGTACCTTACCCATTCCACCCATGGTCTGGGGTGGATAGACAAAGAAAATTAAACCTCATACAAGACACCCTAAGGATTTTGAATATGGAACTTGAGGATGTGGTATGCAATATTTTCCTCTTCACTTTGATGGATTTAGCTTATGATTGGTTCCTTAACCTCCCCTAAAACTTAATCACTACTTGGGAATAGTTTATTAGTGTTTTCTTGGATTAATTTGGTTAATTTATTTACCCTATCATCCTCTACCAATATTTCTCCTACATCAAATAATAACCCATCAAAACTTCAACATTAGGTTTTATAAAATGTATAACTGAGTCATCATGCTCTACCAACCTAATGCTTGACTAGTGATTGAGATGCATAAAAATGCCTTGGACCTCTAGACTACCATATTCTTAAGGTGAGACCCCTAAATAGTTGACTTACCCTTGGCTTATGCTAAAGCCATAAAGTTTGATAGGTATTTGAACCATCAAGGTTAGATGAAGGATCCTATTCCTAATGCATTACCACATATGGCCAAATTGAGCCTTCCACCTAACACAAACCAAAATATTCCAATTCTCCAATTGTTACCCATAATAAACTAACTCCCTTTGAGTCATGTTATACCAAACTAACAATTTGGTTTTCTCAATCCAATGAACCATGAAATGGTTCCCTAGTTGTAAAATTAAGAGACATTAGTAGTAGCCAATAATACCCAGGCCCCCAGTAGTCTACAAAAAATGAGTTGGATGAAATCCAATGAATGGTACAAAAATTAAGTAATGATTTCCTTGTACTACAAAGGTAAATGGGTAACTCTAGTGTCGAGTACATAACATGTCCACACACAAATAACTTGACTGTATAAAAATTTGTAATGCCTATAAGATCTTCCAAAGATGAATGAAGGAATAAGATATGGTTCCAAATCACTGAAATCATCCAACTCAGGTAGACCCCCTAGCATATCAATGGTGCTATAAATTATGGAGTTTTCTAGCCAAGAAGAGAATGGGTTGTAGGAGAATACTAGTGAGATACATTCATTCTAAACATTCTAAAGTAATATTTATGCCCTAAATAATTGGAAACCATAATAAACTCTTAATACCTTAACTCTCCTGAATAATGGTGTAACCCCACATAATCACAATGCTAGGAATGACCATTCACCTCCAAAACCTCATGAAATAAAAGCTCCAGTGAAGACCCCACTAGTCCAAAACAAGGTAGGCTATAGCATAGTTGAATACATGAAGAAGATGAAGTCAAACATCAAGCTTCATGAACTCACTCAAATTAATGAGAAACATGACCTTCTATTTAAATCCCTAACTAAAAATTTAGCTCAGCCAAATCACACTAAGCAAAAAAAAACTCATATTAATTTATTCATCCATAAAATAAGACTGATGTACCTTCCTTCCTCCTAATTTTTCGATTATTTGGTAATAATTCTCACACATTCCTAGTAGATTCAAGAACCTCAACAAACATAATATGAGTAGTCATTTGTGAGAAGTTATGTTTAGTCTCTATTAAGTTGGACAAGGTGGTGGTTCAACTAGATAAATCAAAGGTCAAGGTAATAGGAAAAATTTTGAATGTCCACATACAACTAGAATCTAAGCCTAGGATTTAAAAATTCATGGGCATCCAAGTTTTAGATATTCCCAAAGCCTATGGCATGATCCTCAGTAGGGATTGGTATAAAATCATGAATAGGTACATGGCCACTAATTTTTCTCATATGTGGTTACCCTAGAGAGGTGTATCCAATCAAATCAAAGTGGATATGGAACCCCCTATGAAACACATGTTAATTGAGTACAGTGTAATAAATGAGAAAGTGAACCTAGTGTCCTCAAACTTAGGGATTTATACACTAAGCACAAAACCTACTAAAGACAAAGCTGATAGTGAACTTGAATCACCAAGATTGTGGTCCCTATACATTGAAATGTCCCATTCCAAACAAGGCAATGGTCCCTAATAAATATTTTAGGAAAGAGGCACTTAGCTTCATATAGGTTACAATTCTTTTGCATAAATAAACTATTGAAGTATGAGGCATTAATCATAGAGTTATAGTACACATTGAATTATAAGGTAAAGGAATTGAGAGTCTTTAGTGATTATAAGCTAGTTGTCAAACAAGTTAACATTAAATTTCAATGCAAACTACCATACCTAAGGAGGTACAAGCATAGGGCCTGGGATTTTATTGAAATGTTTAGTACATTTAATTTCATTCATATCCTTAGGGAATAAAATCAAGTTACAAACTCATTAGCATCCTAAACTACAAATTTAACTCCCCTATATGACACTAAGTTATGGGAGTTATCTGTATAACTAGTCCTTTATACCTCTATCCCAGATAAAGTGATGAATTGACAAGTCTTTGGGGATGATCAATAGATTATACAATTTATTAACAATGTTGGGGTATTTGAAACCTAGATAATTAATGAAGCAAATAAAGACAACCCTAGAGTTGAACTTGATAAGGATGGGGTCCTTAATATTTATGGGAATTAAGTCCTAAAAGGGATAATTTCACTAAAAAGAGCATTTAACACCTCAGACCCTACACCCCAAATGAAGAAACCCAGGTTTTAGAAATAGATGTGTTGAATCATCAACATTAACTTTGTATAAAAACCCCAAACCATTAACGTAAGCCCTGACTAGATAGACGTTGATCTCAAGTAGCTATGAAAGTTGTTGCTAAGATATAAGGATGTAATTTATTGAGCCTGTAGATACCTCAACATCTTTAACTCAAGGGTAATTACTCACACCATTCCCCTCAAACTAGGTTAAAAACCATTCAGGTAGAGATAGAGACCCATGAACCCAATCATAGAACCTTTAATACATAAAAAAGTCCATAAATTACTCTTGATAGGGATAATATTCTTGGTTCACCACTCCACTTGGGTGGCTAACCTAGTTCCTATGAGAAAGAAGAATGAGGAAATTCATGTGTGCATAGACTTTTGGAACCTAAACCAAGCTTCAAACAAAGATAAATATACATTACCTTCCCTTGTGAAGTGATCTAAATGGTGAGTGGATCTCAGATGACATCTTTCTTAGATAGATTTTTGGGATATAACTAGGTCTTAGTCAATTTGGAAAATAGAGTTAAAATTAAATTCACCACTAAATGGGGTACCTCCACCTACAATTGAATGTCATTTGGGTTGATCAATGTCAGTGCAACATTTTAAAGGGTAATGGACTTTTCTTTCAAATGTTTAATTGGAAAGTGCATAATAATTTATATGGATGACTTGACTATGTTTTCAAAATATAGATCAAATCACATTCACCACCTATAGAAGATATTTAAAAGGTGTAGAAGGTATGGCATCTCTTTAAACCAAACAATGAGCATGTTTATTGTTATTGAAGGTAAGCTTCTCAATCATATCATCATGAATGAATGTATTGGTATCAATCCTGAAAGAACTTATGTGATTTCTAAATTACCTCTACCTAATTACAAGAAAGAGTTAAAATCTTTGTTTGAAAAAATTTATTTCATTCATAAAATTATTTTTGGATTTTCAAAAAAATTAAAGTCTTTAAATGCAATATTGAGACAGGATGAAAAAGTGGAGTGGTATGCTAAATCAAATAAGGATTTCTAATATATAAAAGATGTTATCATGTAAGCACCTGTGTTGATCATCCCATAGTATATGAAGGATTTATACATCTATCTTTCCACCTTTAGGCACATCATTGTAGCCCATCTTACATAAAAATTGGATGGAGAATAACACCTTGTTACTTTTATGAGAACCAATCTCAAAGATGCATAACTAAAATATTCCACTCTATACAAGTATGCCCATGCATTCATCAAAATTGTAAATAAGTTATGGTATTACATCCTCAAGAAAAGATACATGCAATTGTGTCAAACCCATCCATCAATTAAATGTTGGGACATAATGAATTGGGTGAGCATAGAGGTAGATGTATGATAAATTTGTAGGAATATGATTTGGAAATAAAACATGCTAAGTTGGTTAGAGGATAGGGTATTTTTTAGCTAATAATTGAAATCAATTAAAGGATCATTATGTGTCAATTGGACTAGGAGTTATTATTATATTATGATTGGTAAACCTTAATTTTACATTACCTACTCTATGAAAACACACCTCTTAGGCTCAATCAAACATATAAGATATCCCTCAGATTGAATGTTTTGCAGTACATGCTAAAAAATGGAATCCTCTTTAGGAAGAATCATGAGGGCATCTATCTTAGATGTATTTCACAAGTTGAATCCAAGGAAGTAATGGTAAAATTCCATGAGAAATTAGGATATATCCACCCTAAATCTAATTTAATGGCACATAATATACTATGGGTAGACTACTACTGACCTACCCTATTCAAAGATGTCCACTCACATGTCTAGACCTATCATTAGTGTCAAACCTTCACCAAAATAGAAACCCACATAGCAATGCCATTACAATTAGTTATAGAAATGATGCCATTTTCCCAAATGGGGATATATATTTTAAGATTAATCAACCCTAACTCTTTAGTAGACCATAATTTTGTCCATACAACCATATATTATTTCATAAGGTGGGCCGAGGCAGTGGTAATAAAGAAGAGGACTACAAATAAAATCATCAAATTTATGGAGAATAACATAACCATCTAGTTTAATACCCTTGTCTCATTAGTATATGTTAACAATATTCTATTTCAATACACAAAGTTCATGAAATGGGCATATGAAAAAGGGATCACTTTGATATTGGCATCTAATTACTACCTATTGTGAACTAAGAATTTGACTTAAGAGAGGATGGTTAGTATTGTGTTAGTCCCAAAATGAAAAAAAACTAAAATAAACACACTAACATAACATCTCTAGGCCTAGTTACTAGGGAGAGCTTAGTTAACAAGACTATAATGGAAGCCACAACTAAAATTCAAAGGAAACCTTCTTTTACCTTTTTTGGATGCTCCAAAATGCTTACTATAGTGGCTTTCTCGGTTTGTGGTCATGAAGTCTGCATCAATGGAAGCTTGGCTACCTCCATCTCTCCTTCGCACCTTGTGGATTTGGCTTGGATTGGCTCAATATTTGGGCATAATAACACTAATTTTCATGAGGTTTTAGAACTAATTCAACATTATAACTTTTTATTATCCAATCTTTGAATTATGGCTTTGAGGCTTGTTATTTATAGACTTTTGGAATGGTTTGAGGATCAACCATGACCGTCCATCTCAAGATTGAGATTTATGGCCATGGATAAATCCAAATATGAAATTTATTATACAAATATCCCTATTAATATTTGGGATAGAGGGGCATTAAATAGGCATGGAAGGGATTTGATGAGGTATGGGATGCATGAATCCTGATATTTGTGTCATTTATGGTTTAAGGATGTCTTCCCAAGAAAGGAGGTCACATGATGATATAAACATTAAATATTCATTTACAAAAAGAAATTATTCAACAAGTTCTATGGAATTCTTAATTAGGCTCTAATTTGGTTTAATTAGATCTTAAGCATGATTAAGCACTTTGTGCACAAATTACTCAAATTGATCAGAATGCCTTATTATTGGCCCAAAATTTGACTAGATTAGAATTAGAATGTGATGTTAGATGCATTAGATCTTTTATCCCATTTAGGATGTTGTCAACACAAAATAACAAAGGCACATGTCTTGTGCAAGAGTTTTAATAGAAAAGAGCAAACCAGAGCACCCAAGTGTAAAATTAATATTTTGACTTGAAATAATCTGATCAAAGTTAGCTAGGATAAATTGCATTGCCTCGTTTAATGATACCCAAGCCAAAATTGGAACTTGAATATAATAGTTTCAACTCTTTTAATGTGCTTTAGTTTTTTTAGGCCAAATTATGCATTTTGGTGGAAATTGGTCAAAAGTTTGGTTAGAGGTTATCGATGGCTAGTTTTAGGTGTCTAAAGTTTTCCCCTATTTGGGAAGGTGTTGCAAAACTATAGGAAAAGTAATGTCTTCTCAAATAATGAAAAATGTCTTATATGCCAAAAAAGAAGATGATGATTGAAGAATAGAGCTCTAAATGGTATTTAGGAAGCCCATGATGATGCCCCGTTGAGGGAGTGGCTGTCACATTTGTTGATGGATGGTCCCTCAAAAAGAAGCAAGAAGAAAGGTGAAATTAACCTATGGTTGAGAGTAATCCAAAAAAGGAAATTCTTTCATGTATTGATTTATAAAATTACTAATTTGCCCAAAGGTGGTTATAATCAAGAATAAAAGTAAAAATAATGATTTTACCATAGGCAGTTATAATCATTAAGAGGACCTAGATTGGATAAATATGATGGTGCCCAAGTTAGGGCTAATTATCAAGCATGCCTCAAGGATATAACCTAGAATATAGATAAAAAGATGATCAAGAGCAAAGTGATGAAAAAGATGAATAGAAGAATAAGATTGATCAATAGAAATGATTTAGTTATACCTACCAATGAGGAGATGCTCATCCTTATTAGCAATGATACAACTAGATTAGGCAATGGTTTGATTTTATCAAGGGGTGGAAGGATTTGCCAAGGTTACAAGGAGAAAATTTTGTGGCTCCATTGATTGTAGACTTTTTTGAAGCTAATTTTTCTATAGCATGTGACGGTAGGCATCATTATAGAACACCATGAGGACTATCCTGAAATATGTGTAAGGACTAACTCCTGATCCAATAAACACTCAAAAATAATGCACTAATTATAAAACCATGATGACAATGTTGACATATGAGTATGGATGGACTGAATAATAATAAGCACAAGGAATCACCCAATGAATGCATATATACTAAGTCAAGGCAACAATACTAAAATCAAATAAAAAGGCAAGTGAAAAAATGAACAAAGAAACAAACAAAAAGCACACAAACAAACAAAAAAATTAAAATAAATAAACAAACAAACATAAAGCTTAAAAATCAAAGAAAAATAAAGTATCCTAAAAATGACCATACCTCAGTAGGGTGAATCGAGGATAACTGACTAGTCTTAGATAGGATAAATATTTTTGGATATTTGAACTGTTATGAATTGTTTTAGCATTTTGAGGTATCTTAACTCATTAGAGAATGACAAGATACTCACAAAATGGCAAGAGTGTTTGGCTGAGGTTGCTCAAAAAATCATGAGAGTGTATGGAAAGTGGGACTGAGGTGACCTCAACATGAATTGTGAATGACCTACATAAAACTGAAATGACCTCACATCATAGTAATTCCATCCATACAAAAGGCAAGGAAAAACCAACTAGGTCCCAACAAGTTCTCAAATATGGAAAATGGAAAATTGAATAAAAATAATGATGGTAAGGTGATGCAAAAATGCATGGTAACAAGTGTTGCCCCTAGTTTTCCCATTGGCAATTATAACTAAGATACAATGGAATAGGTCAATGATACTTATTTTTCCATAGGTGGTTATAATTAGTAGCAAGACTAGTGAGACACTGATTTAACCATAGGCAATTATAATCAAGCTCACATAAACAAACTTGATATAAGATGGAAAAATGAAATATATATTGCCAGATCAACTGTCATACTACTTTCATAGGCTATCATTGTAAACAAGGATTTGATTGATTATTAAAACTTGGTCATAATCCTTTCACAAAAGGTGCAAGAAGAGCAAAATGAACCAAGATCAAAACAAGATTGGGTAAGATGACTAAAAAAAGGCTTTGGTCTAGATAATAATGAAATAATAGGATGGTATGGTCTTACTAAGGATAATGATGGTTTGATAAATTAGATAAAATGGTAAGAGGGTTGCCTCCAAGTGGTAAGATGATTGGGATATGAAATAATGGTAAAAGGATATGTAAAAATGGTAATGGCATGGCAATGAAATGGTATGGTACATGTTTTTGGCCTGGGTGTGGTTTTTTATTCTATTATTCCTACTAATGGGGAGATGCATGTCCTAATCAACAAATGATACAAATAGAATACTCAATTATGTTAATTGTTATCCCACACCTCATCTGAATAATTGATCTATCAATAATTACCTATATATTTGGATGTCAATAATGTTATGATCTTCATTGGTTGTTGATTTTGATTCCTTCAAACATCGAGACAAGGTATCTTTGTAACCTCTATAAAGGAAAGTACATCTATGGATGGTAAATATGGATAAAAGTTGGATGATAGGTTTGTTTGTGAAATAGAATGGTAGATGATAATGGAATTAATAGTGGAGGGGAAATAAATGAGGATCAGGACTTTTAGTCACACATAATGTTGTTGATGTTGGATTCAACATAGATTTAGTTGTGGTAGGGCCAAATACTTGTTCTCTCAATAATACCACTATATTTTTTTATTGTTTAATCTTGAGAGTAACTACCATCTAATTAGGCTATAGATTGGAAGCTATTTTTATTTGATTAAGAATTAAAGAAATTTTATGCTCATCTATTGGTGCCTTGTGATGAACCTCCTATAGCAGATTACCTCCTACAACAGATTTAATCAAAATATGCAAAAATTAAATAACTCTTACCAATTACAGAAACACATAAAGCTTATATTGATCACAGACCACTTCGAGGGGGCAACCTCCTTTGAGCAAGCTCAATATAATGAATTCATGGATCCCTTCATTGGGCCTCAACACGTACTTATATACTATCTCTATTCTAACAACTACTACTTCCCTTATATGTGGGACAATTCAAATATGCTCTAAGGGATGACTTACAAAGCATATGTGTCCATAGAAATTATTACACTAATACTACAAAGAGAAGGGTAAGGCACAGGTTCCTAACATCCCCTCCCTCTTAGAAAAATATTTACCCTCAAAGCTTCAGATGTGGGAATTGTTGTTGAATCTGGAAGAGTGGTTCCCATGTTGCATCTTCTGGTTGCATGCCATGCCATTGGATTAAGACATCTGTGATGGAGTGAGATCAAAGTTGGTGAGTGCACCTATCCAGGATTACTTCTAGATTGAGAAGGATGGAGCCTTCATTATCAAGTTTTGGTAAAAATTTTTGCACTCAGATGTTGGATCCAAGAACTTGTTTCAAATAGGAGACATGAAAGATGGGATGAACTTGGGAGGAAGGTGGAAGCTCTAACTTGTAAGCAACTAACCCAATCTTTTGGAGAACCTTATATGGTGCGTAAAACTTTGGAGCAAGATTTTGATTGATTGTATGGTTGTAGACGAAGAAAGACCATATCACCAGGTTGAAAGGTGCGCTCTGAGTAGTGCTGATCAACCTGCTACTTCATTCGGTTATGTGCCATGTGGAGATTGTCCCGCAAGGTGCAAAGAATTTGATCTTGATTTTAGAGAGTAGTGTCAACTACCTGAACTGGTGAGCTGCTAGGATTATATGGAAGAAGTGGTGGCAGTACTTGACCATAAACTGCTTTATAGGGAGTCATTTTGGTGGAAGTGTGGTCTGAGGTATTGTAACACCATTCAGCTAGGGGAAGCCACTTGGCCCATTGATGTTGTTGTTCTGAAGAAAAGAAATGAAGGAAGGTCTCCAAGCATTTGTTGACCATTTCTGTCTGGCCATCTATTTGTGGGTGGTACCCAAAGCTCATTCTCAACTATGTGCATGTGCGATGAAATAGTTCCATCCAAAAATGGCTGGTGAAAGTGGCATCACGATCTGAGACAATTGAAGAAGGAATGCCATGAAGATGAAAGATCTGATCCAAGAAAACCTATGCGACTGTGGAGGCTATGTATGGGTGGCTGAGTGCACAAAAATGACTATATTTGGAGAGGTGATCGACTACGACTAGGATCACTGTCTTTCCCCTAGATTTAGGGAGGCCCTTAATGAAATCCATGGAAATATCTGTCCAGATCCTAGTAGGAATGGGCAAAGGCTTGAGCAAACTAGGAGTCAATGTGGTTTCACCTTTGTTTTATTGGCAGGTATCACATTCAACCACCATTTATTTAATTTTGGCTTTCATGCCTTTCCAAAAGAAGTGTCGACATGCCCGCTCATAGGTTTTGAGAAATCTTGAGTGCCCTGTAGAGGGGGATGTATGGATTTCGTAGAAGATAGCTTGATGCAGGTCTAGACTTTAGAAAAGCACCAGATGACCCTTGTATCAGAGAGAAGCACCATCCCATGAATAATACAGTACTATAGAGGGGTTAGTGGCCAATTGATGAATGAGGTGGCATAAGGAGGGATCATTTGCATACCCTTGTTGGATAGATTCCAACCATTTTAGAATGGGCATGGAGATGGTAAAGAGGGAAGGCTGGTCCTCAAAGGTTCTTGAGAGAGCATCAGCCACAACATTGTCTTTTCCCTTCTTATAGGTGATCTCATAATCATAACCCATGAGTTTGCTGACCCACTTCTACTGAGCTGGGTATGAGACCCACTGTTCCAAGAAATATTTCAAACTCTGATGATCAGTTTTTATGAAAAAATGGTTTCCCAATAAGTAGGGTCTCCATTTTTGTACTACTTGTAAAATTGCCATCATTTCCTTTTCATATGTAGACAAGGCTAAATTGTGGCCAGAAAGGGCTTTGCTAGTGAAGGCAATTGGTCAGCCCTCTTGGAGAAGAACAGCACCCAAGCCAATGCCACTAGCATCACTTTTGATGGTGAAAGTTTTGGTGAAGTTTGGCAGTGCTAAAATTGGTGTGCTACACATACCCTTTTTGAGTTGGGTGAATGCCTAATCAGCAGTTGTACCCTAGGTGAAAGCATCCTTCTTCAATAAGGAAGTCAAAGGAGCTGCGATCTTTCCATAATGTTTGACGAATTGTGATAGTATCCTGTTAGGCCTAGGAAACCATGAAGGCTCTTGAGGGTGGTTGGTTGAGGCCAATTCTGTATAGCACTAATTTTTTTTGGGTCTGCACGAACCCCATTGGTTGAAACAATGTGCCCTAGATAGTCAATTTCCTCTTGACCGAATGAACACTTAGATTGCTTGGCACATAATTGATTGTCTGCTAACAGTTGTAATGCCCTATCAATATTTTGTAGATGCTCAGTCCATGTGTGGCTGTAGATCAAAATGTCATCAAAGAAAACTCAAATAAATTGACAGAGAAAAGGCCGAAAGATTTTATTCATGAGTGCTTGAAAAGTGGAAGGAGCATTTATAAGGCCAAATGGCATGACAAGGAACTCATAGTGACCTTCATGCGTATAGAAGGCTATCTTGGGAATGTCATTAGGATGCACATGAATTTGATGATAGCTAAAATGCAAATCCAACTTAGAGAAGAATTTGGCCCCATGGAGCTCATCAAGAAGCTCATCGATGACAGGAATTGGGAATTTATCCTTGATAGTGAGGTGGTTAAGGGCTTGGAAGTCAATGCAAAGGTGCCATGACCCATCTTTTTTGTGGACAATAAGCACTAGGGAAGAATATGGGCTGGTGCTGGGGTGAATAACTCTGGACTTAAGGAGTTCCCAGACTAAGTTCTCAATTTTAGTATTTTGCTAATGGGGGTAACGGTATGGCTAGATGTTGGGTGGGATTCTTCTTGGAAGGAGAGGAATGCAATGATCTTCAGGGCATGAAGGGGGCAAACCTATTGGTTCTAAAAAAATGGTTGCATGATTGTCGAGTATGGCTTGTAAATCTGTAGGGTGGTTAGTAGCAGCGGGGAGCTGAAATTGAATGGAATGCAACTATGTAATGACCCCATATGAGCCTTTCTTCAAAAAAATTTCCATGTGATGAGAACTAATGATGCTAGTAGATCTTGGTAATAACCTTTTTAAGGTGTTCTTCTAACCATTATCTATGAACTGCATCCAAAGCTCAGAGAAGTCCCATAAAATAGGTCCTAATGTATGAAGCCATTGTGCCCCTAAAACCACATCACACCCTCCTAAAGGTAGGGCAAACATATCAGAGTGACAATTATAATCACCAATTGCAATACGCACATTTCTACACTTCCCTTTACATGGAAATGTGCCCCCATTAGCAATCATGACTTCAAATCTAAAACAAGGGTATATAAAGCAGTCTGAGGCCTTAGCAATATGAGGATCGATGAAATTATGAGTACTACCTGAGTCAATGAGGATTGTGAGAGGGATATTTTTGAAGCACTCTTTGACTTTCATGGTTTGGGGAATGGTGACACCTGCTAGTGCATGCACTGAGATCTCAGGTTGAGTCTCTTGAACTGCTGGGTCCTCTTCAGTGCTGAGTTCTTCTTGAGCATCTTGAAATTTTGGAATATCAAGCTCGTTATCCTGTTCTAGTGGTGACTCCACATCTAACAAGTAAATTTTTTTTTGGACACACCTATGACCCTTAACCCATTTTTCATCATAGTTTTAACATAATCCTTTCTCTTTGTGATCCCACATCTCTGCCTCAGTCAGACACTTGATTGGTGTGGTTATGGTTATTCACTGATTCACTGTGTTCTTTGCTAGTAAAAAGGTGGGAGGTCAACGCTGTGTGGAGAGTTTATCTTCTGCTAACTTAGCCAGACCCAAAGCATCCATCATATTTTTAGGTTGAAACATTTTTACCTCTAAGTGGATCAGCTCTCTGAGGCCACTAACAAAGCAACATTTGAAGAAGTCCTCTGACAACCCTTCAGTGTGATTAGTGAGTTTTTCAAATTCAATCTGATATTCATGAATAGTACCTATTTGATAGAGTTTGGTGAGAGATCTTATGAAATCCTTGAATGCTGAGGGACCAAACCTACCCAAAATTAAGGATGAAAAATTTGACCAATCGAGTTCATCATTTGTCTTGAGATACCAATGGTACCACTAAAGTGCTTCTTGTTCCAGATGAAAGGAAGCAATTGGGACTTTGTTTGCAGAATAACTATTGTGGAGGTTGAAGAATTATTCAACTCGATATATCCATCTTATAGGATCTATACCATTGAACTATGGAAAGTCTAGCTTAGGTCCACGAGAGAAGTTGGAAGCAAAGGAGCGATGCTCTGAAGAAGACTCCTCCTTCTGCACTCTATTGAGAAAGATGTTATTCTATTGATTCAAGCCACGCATCATATTGGTTAACTTTGTAACCTGAGATTTCAATGTGGTGATTTCTTCCTCCATGATTTTTGTGCATGCACGAGTGGTGACCATAACCAGTTGTTAATAGCTGGGGATCCTTTGCGTTCAGGGTTGAGGGTAGCGCCCCAAAAAAAAAATTTGGACTTCTTTTTTTTTTGTTGCTTTTTTTTTTGCAGCTATTTTTTTTTAACTACTGCTCTAGAAATGGATTGTCTGCAACTGTGTGGTTGGAAATATCCTCAACTATGGATATGATGTTGTTTGTTCTCTGAACCTGATACGTTGGATATGGACCCTAGGTTTGTTTGGTTGCTTAAAGGTTTTTTAAATTCTCTCTGGACACCAAAGCTATCTGATTGAGTACCACTCTCCAAAAAATTTTGGTTGTGAGTTTACCCCTTAACGACAGCTTTTGGTTTACCTCACGGGTGGGAACTAGTCAATCAGGATGGGGCCGTTGCCCTTTTCACTGGCAGGCCCTCTCAATGGGCTAGCTACTTCAGGGTTCCTATGTTACTCCTCACAATGAGTTTTAGGGCTTATGCCCAAGCACTTCCCATAGTTAATCAGATAGGTATTTACCCAATTTGAAATGACGAAACCTGTAATGAAAAAAATTCTTGCCAAAAATGGCACAGCTCCTAGAAAGCCCTGCTTTCAAAAAAAAATTGCTCCAAATCTACCCACAAAGCCAAGAAAGCACTCTGATACCAGATGTGATGAACCTCCTACAGCATATTACCTCTTATAATATATTTAATCAAAATATGCAAAAATAAAATAACTCTTACCAATTACAGAAACACAAAAAGCTTATATTGATCGCAGGCCACTTCGAGGGGGCAACCTCCTTTGAGCAAGCTCAATACAATGAATTCATGGATCCCTTCATTGGGCCTCAACACTTACTTATATACTAACTCTATTCTAATAACTACTACTTCCCTTGTATGTGGGAAAATTCAAATATGCTCTAAGGGATGACTTATAAAGCATATGCGTCCATAGCAATTATTACACTAATACTGCAAAGAGAAGGGTAAGGAACAGGTTCCTAACATGCCTTAATGAGGTTTTAACCAATGAAGTTACCTTGATTGTTCCATAATTCCTTTGAGAAAATTTCACTAAGGAACATTGGCTTTGGACTTTGATTGTCTTCTAGTGCTTCCAAAAAAAATTCACTAAAAGATGCTAAGTTTGAACTTTGATTGTCCCCTAACACTTTTGAAAAGGTTTCACTAGGAGAGTTTTCTTCTACTACATGAGTGTGGTCTTGACCTCTTTACTCTTCTTCAACTACTATGTCACCACAAATGTAGTTTAATAAAGTGTGATTTTATCATTCCCAATCAACACTTGTGGGAGATGGAATGTTAATAATATGGTTATGTTGGTTGATGGTAATGACCTATGGAATGGTAATGGAATAGGGTTTGGTTGCACAATCCTTATAGAAGATACTAGGATAACTTGTGTCAAATCTAAAGTACTCATCCTCAAAAACCATAGAATGATCACAAATGTATTCAAATTGATCTACAAGACATGCATAACCAATATTATAATAGTCATGAACATATTATGTATCTGAATCTGATTCCAACTCAATGGACTCTGAATCTAATGTTGAGAATAATGTTTATTCTAATTCTGATGCCTAATCTGATGTTGGTTTAATAATAAAACTTGACTCTAATTCTAATTCTTCATCTAATAGGTACTTTATTACAATAATTTCTTGTTGGATGCTTGTTATTAGACAAGTGATGGCCTATGATGCCATAATGGGATCCACAAAAACTAGTTTATCAAAGTGAAAATCCTCAATGATGGAAAAAAGGTCAAGAGATAACTCTTTATAGACTAGCTTTTCAATAGGAGCCTCTTGAAAAATAGGCATATGGTCAAGGTAATGATTTTCCCAAAGGTGTTTATAATCATTAAGAAGTGACTCAGCAAAGATTGGCTCATCAGAGTGAGACTCCTTGACAACTAGTATAAAATTAAAATGCGATTCATCATAGGTTGACTTATCATAAATGATTGGTTCAACAAAAATATCTTAAATTGGTTGGTTTTCTTGGCCTTGGTTTACAATGAGTTAGAAAATACCACTTTTAAACATAGCTTGGTTTTCTAATAATTGGATTGGTTGAGTTTTGGATGGGATTGGGACTAGACAAGGAATGGCCTATGGTTGGATAATGATAGGGCATTGTGGATCTTGATTTCTCATATGAGCCAAAAGATGAAGTCCTAAGATGGTAACAATAAGGTGGTATGGGACTTGGTTGTTTTCACAAGCTAAAGGACTAGGTCCTAGAATGATGAAGGCACATTATGGAGCATGATTGATCATTCAAGCCAAAGGATGAGGTCCTAAAATGGTAATGATATGCCTTTTATATTTTGGAGCTTGGTATCTTGTATAATCCAAAGGAGGGTTAGGTTTGGTTGATGATTGAATAAAAAAACATCGTGTAACTTGATTGATTTCATAATCTAAAGCATTCAAGTCCTCTTGATAAACCATATCATCCCAATCTTAAGTTGGATCATAAGTTGATTCTTGAATATGTTTCATGTACTGATTATCATAAAGAGGGTATGGATCTATATCCTAAACAACATTATCTATAGTTGGGTCTTCAAAGTCCTCCTCACCTCTTCATACCAATCAAGGTCTCAAGTTGGATCATGAATTGGTTTGTGACTTTGTTCCCATGAATGATTATTATGAGGTGGATATAAATATTTCTCACAAACCATATTATCATCATTTGGGTCTTGACTAAAGCCATAAAAGTCATTTTGTGTGGTCATTCTATCATAAGTTGGATTATACATGACTCCACCATAGGTGTAGCTAGACATATCCATATAAATGATGAAAGCTTTGAAATCAAAAAGGCTTAGAGTTTTACAAACTTTGAAAAACCATGTCTAAAGGTTAAATGGTTCAAACTTGGTCTAACTTGGTTGAAAGTGGAGTTGTATCTCTAATGTGGTCTAAAAGTGGAGTCGTATCTCCAAAATGATTTTTGCTAAGATTTGGTATAAAATAGTCTAACGTTAAATGCCTAACATCAAATGTCATATGTATAAAAGGTCAAGCATCTAAATAAAAACTGACATGTCAAAAGTCTAGGGTAAAGTGTTCCAAACAAGGTCTAAAATAGGAAAGGGAAAAGAGTTGATAGGTCTTTTGTCTAAATGTGGAGTCAAAAGCTAGGCTCAAATAGGCTATTCTAGGTCTTTTGGCTAAATGGTGTCAAAATTTAAACTTGAAACAAAGGCATGATTTGATTTGATTTAATCTAACAAGTTTGGAAACAACTTTGACATAGGCTCGACACACATAATCAAACATAAACATGATCAATTGGCATAAGGCACAAGGCAAAATGCATTTGGAGAAAGGCTGTGTTCTCCAAAATAAAAGCACAAATAATGATGAGAATAGGCATTGAACAAATAAACCATCAATAGTTTTTAAATTTGGGTAATTAATTAACTAAATTTATGTAACCCAAAAGAAAAATATCTATGTATCAACCCCATGAATTAAGCCCTAAATAGAAATCAATCAATGTTTGAATCCAAACTTGACAAGGTTAATTGAAAACTCAACGTTGAAAACTAGGTTTTCACCAAACAAACTAGCCAAGATTGGATAGCATCACGGTGCATAAACAAGGTCCAAATGGCATATGTGATAGGTTTCAAACAAATGGTTTTTGATACAATGGTAAATATGTCTTGAAACAAATTGAGTATCCTAATGGTGTAAGCATGTTTAAATGATGAGATTGATGTTATGTTTCAAAGATGAAAAGGAAAAATGGTTTGATATGATTTTATCAACATAACACTACCCTTCACAACTCAAATGACACACACACAAACATGTTTAGTAAAAAATTTAAGGCACAAGTGTGGTGTAAAATGGCTAGCATAACACCTCTTTAGACAAAAAAGTGGCGTATAAACAAATTGGTTTTGTCATGGTTATAAACAAACAATCAAGTTTTAATCTCAAAACATGCCAAGCAAAAATTACCAAAATACACTAAGTATAATCATCCAAAATTTTAACAAGGGTATGGCAATGTGGGGTTGACTAAACTAGCAAGTTTTCAAATATTTATAGGGGGATCAATTACACAATGACTTTCACACCATGATGCAAAAGAAAAACACATAGTTTGGTGTCCATAGCACTTAGCTTGTTGTAAAAAGGTCTTGCCTTTTTTTTAACCACTACATCTATCACTTTCTAAATGTAGTGTGATGTCCAAAGTGCAAGATATGTCATGTGTGCAACTTTGACACTAGAATGTGGTTTAACTACTCAAACCTTTAATCTTATTATGAGTGGGTGAAGTTAGTGCCAAGATATGAAACCCTAGGTTAAAGCTTCCCTAAATAAATCATGGGAGGTGATGAAGTCCCCCTCATAAGCCAAGTTTGCATAAAACTAAATAAATAATAGAAAGACTTTAGGGTCATTTTCAAGATCACCTAAACTATTGTGAGTTTTTAGGGAGTGATTTAGATGACATTATTTCTAAGCCTTGGATTAGGATTTTTGTAATAAAGATGGGTGATTTTTATTCCAAGGGTTCCCTAAAGGGGACAAGTGGAAGAGCATAGATGTGACATCCCTCTCTTTTCTGAAAAAAAACTAGTTCACACAACTATTGAATGCAAAAACTTAGAAAGATGAGTTTATTTCTAAGCACCAATTTGAAAGATTGAGTGGTGTTCTTTTGACCCCTTGGTTTTAAGTTGTAAAAATATGTGAAAATTATAACAAAAAATACTAAATGAAACACTAAGCACCTACATTCATTTTAAACCCAAAGTTTGAAGTATTCAAGACTTAGCATGATAAAGATTCATTTTAGGCACCGAATTTGAAGTGTGCATGATTTTAACCAAGTTATTTTTAAAAATTCAAATTGAAGTGTATGATTAGTTAAAACACCCATATTAGATTCCAAACCATCCTTTCAACCTATAAAAATAAGATTTGGACTACCTGCTTTGAATCATTTTAGAGGATGAGACAAGGACTTTTGAAAAATGAGCTCTTAAGTTGATAGTCAAGTTGGGTTGAGAGTTGAGTTGGCTTGATAGGTTAATTAGGTTGGATAGGCAATTTGGATTGATAGGTGAGTTACGTAGATAGGAAATTTGGGTTGGATAGGTGAGTTGGGTTGATAGGCAAGTTGGGTTGGATAGGTGAGTCAGGGTAAACTAGAGTCAAGGCAAGCCAGAGCCAAGTTAGGCCAAACCAAAGCTAAGTCAAGCCAAGTCAAAGCCAAGTTGAGGTGAGCTAGAGTTGGGTCAGGTTGAACCAGAGTTGAGTCAGGTCAAACCAAAGCTAAGTTGAGCCAAACTAGAGCTAAGTCAGGCCTAACCAAAACCAAGTGGGAATGATCCAAATCTAAGTTGGGTTGAACTAGAGCTAAGTTGGGAAAAATAGAGTTGAGATGGGCTGAACCATATCTGAGTTAGGTCAAACTAGAGCTGAGTTAGGATGATTCAGAGCTGAGTTGGGCTAAGTTGATAGTCCTGAGAACAAAACTATGGTTTATAAAAATGGATTTTTTTTCTCAAATTTTTTGCTTTCTTTGCTTTTATACTCTATTATCCTACATGACAATGGTTATTAGGTTTATTGTAGAGGATTTATGAGAAAATTTATAGGTTGTAATCCCACTAGGCATTCCATTATGTGAACTAATAATTTGACTCAAGAGAGGATGTTTAGTATTGTGTTAGTCCCAAAATGAAAACAAAATAAAATAAACAAACTAGCATAACATCTCATGAAAATAAGGGCCAACACTCCAAGTTTGATCCTCTTTAGATTGGCCCCTACCAGATAGCTGAGTTACTTAGCCAAAATTATTTTCATCGTAAGGACCTTAAAGGTAATGACCTCTCAGTATTGGTGAATAGATAGTTCCTGAAGCATTACTTTGTGCCTACACTTTCCACTATCATTTTGGAGTGACATCTAAAGGTGGTAATGCATATATTATACTAATTTGTTTTAGTTGTGTGTTTTTTTCTATTGTGTGTTTGATTTCATCATGTTTTTTATTTTGGTGTTGTTTTATTCCCATGGTTTTCATCTCTCACTGACCTTGCCTTAGATCTAGCCTTCAATTAAAATTAAGATGGTCTGCATAGCTAAAAATTCTTTTAGAGAATTTTTAGTAACCAATATAAAGAGAGATGAAAGCTTAGGATATGTAGTTAAGCTTTAGAATACCAAAGGTGGGATTTTATTTTTAGTAAAATCAAAGGTTGTAATTGAGTCTTTTACATTTTAGGTCTTAAAGTCCAATTATTGATAAAGAAACAAATGGTTTTTATAACAACCCCATTTCATGATAGAAACCATCAAATTGCACTTACTAAAAACATCTTGATGAAAAGTGATAACATTAAGCCAATCCAAGATCATCTGGGTATTTATAACTTTCCAATCATCCCATCACCTTTTGGCTTGGTCCCAAACCCTCAGTGTATATAAACATGAGACCTCTTCATAATAAAATGAGATTGGAAAAAAATATAGAATCTAAATTCTGTGTATTCCTCAAAAATGTTATTTAGGAAACCTCAATTGTAGGCTTTCCGATCTAGATGATAGTGGATCAAGTCCTAAAAGGGGATCAAAGATATCTACAATAGGGTTATATATTCCTAGTTAGTAGCATAAAAATTCCCATACCATTTCTCTCTAATCCATGTAGCTAATAATGCCATTTCATAACATTTAATGCCCATCTGGACCTCAACTTGTTTAAGTGAAATCTAGAATGGAATTAATTTAAAATGTATCACCTCACACACATTGATGGTATTTTTTTGGAATAAGGATTAGTATGTCACTTTATATAATTTAATTTAGTGCCTTCTTTCTCTAGTATGTATAAATATTTTCTTACAGTCTATATTTTTATAGGAACAAAGGTTAATAGCTTGGATTTTAAGTGTTTGATACCACTTTCCCCATATAAGTCACCATTTTTTATGGCCAACACCCCCCTTTTTATTCATAGGAGTGGAGAACCCCTTCTTCAAAAATGCTCAAACTCATAGACCCCAAAAATTTTATCTCAGTCTAACCAACTCCTTTCTGAGAGAGTCCTTGAGTTCCTATTTCACATTTGCTTTCCCATGTCTATAGCATGTTTATAATGATAAATGTATCCCTTTTGAAACCCCCCATGGCCTATAAGGTTAACACATTCAAGCCCTAGTTGTACCATAGGATGAACTAGGCATTTTTTCATGCATAAAATATTTCATTCTCTAACTTATTTGGAGGTTTGTTCTTAGAATTTCACATTACTAGAGTCTTAGTCTCTTAGAGTCTTAAGTAGTGTCTCACAAAGCCTAATTGGTAGCTAGGTAAGCATTGGAATTCATCATGACTATTTCCTATTACTTAGTCTCTTTTTGTGGATTTCTATAGGGGAAGCATTAAATGGGAATGTCCCATGTGATTCATTATCATAGGTGTCAGTACTTGTTAGATCTAAAGCAATTAGGGTAGCCAATTTTCAAAATGGTCAGTCTCATATATTTGTCAAAAATTTTAGAACCTAGGAGATCCTAACCTAAATGAAAGAATTCCATGTCTATCACAATCAAATTGGTCAATCTTCTATCCTTGATAGATATGTCAAAGCCTAAGAGCACATCACCCAAATAAAATGACATCGTATGGCTTGGGGGTCAAAGGTGTTATAGGATGACCAATAGGCTTGCCCTAACATTAAACATGCCAGTCTCCTAAATCTAACAAAGATGTTAGATCCCAAGAGAGACTGATCAAATGAAATAATATCATGTGGATCCACTATCATGATTGTTAGTCTCCTAGAACTGATAGAGATGTCAGAGCTTGGGAGAGTCTAACAGACCACATCATTCCACATGCCATTTCTGTAAAAATTGAAAAAAATATCCCAATAAACCTTGGATAGTTAGAATGAGTGATAGTCAGAGCTAAAATATAATTAAATGATGCCATCCATCCTCCATGTAACATTTTCTTATTACAAGTATATAAAAGTGGAGTACCAAGTCATGCCTAGGTGGTGGCCATTACAACATGGACTAATTAACAAGATAAATGTGGCATGAAGTAGGAATTATTTGAAAAAATATGAGGATGATATGTTTGTGTGCCTACCACTATTTGAGCATTAATTAAATGGGAAACTGGGCCTTGATTAGATAATTTAAAACATTGCATCACAATCGTTAAATCTAATACGTGACACATATTTAAGATCTCTAAGTTTATGTTCATATAATAAATAGGAAGATTTAGCCACCAAATTTAATTTGAATTCACATCAAGTGATCCACTAAATTGCTTCAATGCAAGATATGCATGTGGATCCCTATAAGTGCCTTTAGGTGAACTCATTAGTTGTTATTACTCTAATTTCCCAAAATCTACTCCTCATTTTCTTTTCCTACCATTGATATTTATGTTTTGCCTTTGATTAATGTTAGTTATCATATAATTCCATCCTTAATCTGCAATGTCCACCTCATCCTCTAACCCTAAAACTGATCCAGAGTATAGGGATACCATGTTCTCAGAGGGCTTAACATGTTTAAATCATTATAATGAGATGTCCAAAGTAGTTTATTTGGTGCCCAAGTCCTCTAATATTGACAATGAATATAAGGCTGAGTTTGGATATACCCTATGGTCATATGAGATTTTTGGATCCATTGAGCCACAACTAAGCCATAGGTTTTCCCCTACACTAACTTGTTTGTAAAATTACTACTCACTACTAAGTGAGCATATGATAGTGTCCATGACATGGTCTTCTCCATAAATTCCTATTATTAGATTGGAGGTATCTTAGGAGACTCCTTCAAATCTTACTATAACCTCCTAGAGTGTACATTCACCTATTATTCAATGATGGTGACCACCTAGACTAGCACTTTCTAGATATATGTCATTCTTAAAGATTGGACAGAGAACCCCAATGTTAAATGGGTTAATAAGATAGACATATATACCATTAATACCTTTAAAAAAGGAACCTATTTTAGGATGATAACATTAAACCATATATTTTGGGAAAGTGACTGCCTACACATCAACCTAATATGGATTCCCCTACTCCACATGATCCTCAAGGGTGATCATCTCCTTAACCTTGGGGGAGTGATCAATTCAAACTTGATCAAGGTAGTGGGATATTCTCAAGGAGGAGGTAATTTATACATGATGAGATACTCAGTAGACACGATCTGTGTAGCACTCACATTCAAATGTTTTACCTTTCTATCATGGGTCTAAAGAGGTGTAGTGGTCCATGTAGTTTTTTATAAACTATATGACCACCATTATCAGACCACATATAAAAGATATGTGATTATTTCTACCCAATATGCTTCATGGCCATTAATAAGGCACCTATGCCTCAACTATAAAAAGAGATAAGGGTAACATTCACATTCAAACCTTTTACCTTTCTATCATGGGTCTAAAGAGGTGTAATGGTCCATGTAGTTTTTTATAAACTATATGACCACCATTATCAAAACCACATACAAAAGATATGTGATTATTTCTACCCAATATTCTTCATGGCCATTAATGAGGCACCTATGCCTTAACTATAAAAAGAGATAAGGGACTATCTCACCCCCATTGGCAACTAGTGATACTACAGTGAGGACATGATCATTCAGGTGGTTGAGACCCTAAAGGCTCCCATCCACCTACCTTATTAGGTCTTGAACTACCTATAAAATTAATAAATTATGTATTAGCAAGTGGAGGGAATTTTTGGGCATTACATCAGCCACCAATAGAAGGCCTACATGGCCCTCCTGATCACCATTCAGCACTAAATATATAGAGCCTTCCCCCCTCTATAGAAGATTCTAATAAGAAGGGACTCCATTAACTTGGGAAAGTATGAACATAGGGATTAAGACCCACATCATTTCATCAGGGTTTATATATAAAAAAATTAAGCTAAGCTTAACCTCAATAATGACCACCAACTTGAAGATGATGGTGAGATCTATCTAAACCTAGATGATGATTAGGTGGTGTTCACCTAGATGGAGGCCAAGAAGAAGAATAAATAAAAGTAGGCCCATCCTGGGCCATCCACCTAAGCTGGTCTTGCCTCCTCCATGTTGACTCAGTTCAGAGGAGATGTTCATCAAACTCCCCCTAGACTTTGAGAATAATTATACAAAGAATCCTAGCACCTTCTCTTCCTTGAGTTTCTTCTCCTCAATCTCCTACCGTTTACCCCTATGATCCACCTCCACCACTTCCCATGGCTTAATTAGATTTATCTCAGGTAGAACAATCCTAACCAACTTAGCCTCAAGTGGTTCAAATCTACATGGCTTGACCTCAAGATGTACAGACACTCAAGTTTGATGTTATTAGCATCCTAGAGATAAGTCTTATATGAGAACAACATCTTACATCTACAAAATCCCCTTCCCCTACTCCCCCTACTCTCCAATATCCTCTCACGATACCACCGAGATTCCCTTTACCTCAACAATCCACTAAAAAGGTACCTCCCATTTCCTTATTTCATCCCTCCCTAATTCACCCAAGTTCCTTTAGCCTCAGCCATGCACAATGTTCTTACCTCCTCATTCCCATCTTCACAATCCATCCCATAAAAAAGGCTCTCCACAAATCCTTAATTCATTATGTCCTAGGTCTAAATACCTATAAGTTCCCAACCTTCATCCAATTTAGATATAGCTCAAATAATAAGTGCACTTGTGTGCATAATTAAATTGAACTAAACCATTTTAGTAATGCCTAAAGTTCTTCAATAGACTCCTCAGTTAGATCTTGTAGCTTCTATCACCCTAGCTCCCTTCACAGCAATAGTTGAAGTTGATCTAGGTAAGAGGCCCCAAAAAAAAAAAGAAACTCATCCCTAACCTCTTACACCACCTCCTATTTTTCCACACCTCATTCCCATAATTTCGTTCTCCATAGTCCTAATTTCTCAAGTTTTAAGTTTCAATCAACCAATTTTTTACCTTCTACTAAATTTCCCTCTCCTTGGTATCATTGTCCAATAAATTAATTTGACCTAGAGCCAAAAGTAGACATAGATGTTCCCTTCGGACTCCCCTTTCATCCTAACCCCTTTCACCCCCATGACTCCTTCTCTTCCCTTGATCTCCTCTTTCATTCCCTACATCTCATTTATTCCACATCCATTGAGACCTCCACCTATCACAACCATCTTTATCACCCCACCAATGCCTCTTTCTACCCTAAGAATAGTCATGGTGTCATGCAACCTGAGATGACCATATAGGGTGATCCCAAAGTCTAGTAGGACTTCTACCACACCATGGGGAACATGAGAATAATCCTCACCCAAAATTTTATCCAGGAGAGTAACCCTATGGTCTTAAGGACTCAATAAGACCTCTTCTCCCTCACCAAAGTGAGGATGTACAAAAGATAAGATAAAGTGGTTGAAGACCCAATGTCTATGTTCTGAGCTAGAAATGATATGTTAAAGAAGCTAATGGAGGATATACATGAATAGGTTTGAGCCCTATAAGAACAAGTAAATATACCATTCATTATAGTTATAATCAGACACATTAAGAATGCCCTCCTATAAAAAAATTTAGCTCTTGGAGTAGTGGTCGAGACTCTAATGGATAGTAAGGTGCATCTTTTAATGGCCCATGAATATTTAGATAAGATTTCTCTAGTAGAGAGAAAGTGTAGGAAGTTGTTAGTGATCATACACAAGGGCTTGTTCGTAAAATTAAAGATCATGCCCATTTCAAACATGAGCCTTTATCAAACATATGTCAGGAGCATGAGGGTTGTGATTGAATAATGGTTGAGCTTAATAAATATGGCAATGGATCCTTTGTAAGAGGGTAGGTAAAATATGTTGATTTAATTCAAATAGGTAAATATCATTTTGTTGTTACACCTAGATGTCACTCTTTTAACAAAATCAAGTTTAGAGTTCACTTGGGTCACTTCGACCAAGTCATGAGAAATAAAGTGGTAAAGACTAATAAAGCTAGAGCCCAAGTGGTACTTGAACTCTCTACTCAATCCACTATGAGCATCAATTAGGTTTCAAAATTTAAGGTGTCCATGAGGGCCCACTTGAGGTATATCAAAGACTAGTGGCACAATCAAAGGTTTTATTTAGAGAGCCACCAATTAATTTATCCAAATTGGACTTGGAGTTCAACCTATTAATAATTATGTTAGCCACCAAAGACATAAAATCCAAATAGCTGGGAGAAAGTTCATCTGTAGCTCCACATATCAGTTAGGTGGGACCTTAGGTATATTTTGGAGAGAGTGGAGGAAGGGGATATTCATTTTTTTTTAAATCAATACATTTTTAACAATCGAGAGTGGCCATTATGACCCAAGATGGGAATCTTGTGCTACTTGGAGGTGAGCCCCATCCTTATCTATAAGTTGTAAATTTTACTCCATTATAAAAGGTTGGTAACTTTGGTCCCAAAATGTTGTTAGAAATAAGTTAGGATCTCACTTACTCTTCCCTCATCCCTCGGGTTGTGAATGTTTCCCATGATAGGCACTCTTTTTTAAAAAACTCATTTTTTATGAATACAATTCCATGTTTTCTGTTAAAATTAGATGTTCATCTATTAATGTGTCTATCATTTCTAGTTTTGAATGAGTGTTAATGATACATAATTGAACTAGTGTTCTTGTTATAAAATGAATGTTGTGTTTATAGTTTTATTTTTTTTATAACCCATTCATAAAACCATCTCATTTTCTTTCGCAACTTTAGCAATTTATGGATTTATTTACATATTGTTTTAAAGTGCCTATGTTTTATTTACTATAGGATCTTTGAGTGTTGATATGTAGTAGGATTTATGAATTAATCATCTCCTTTTATTTCCTTAGAATTATTCCCATGTGTAAAAATGAGTCAGAATCTTTGGTGAAACTTGGCAAATAGTGGTATAACTATGGTAGGGCACTTAGCTTGGCTCTTAAAACATTAACACCTTCCTTGCCTAGAAAAACTCTTTCCTACCCTACCTTGTCATCTTTTTATGTTTATTTGGAAAATCCAAACATTTCCCATGATTTAAAAATATTTAAGGTATGTATTATTACCAAGTGACCAATATAATTTTTTTAAACAGACAAACAAATTCATAGTGTAACTACACACACCTTGATCCTCTAGTAGTAATAATTACTGCTCTCTGAGTATAAAAGGTTAAACTAGTCGGTCCTTAGAATGAACTAAAATTAGTCTTAAAATTAATGAGGGAAAATTTTATCCCATGTCTCCCACTTTCATATTTTTATCACTCAATCTCATGAGTGTCTTTAGAGTCTGAAAGGATTTTGGGGCCCATAACAGTAATTATGATCTCTAATCAAGTACTTAAGATTACGATTCTAATTCCTCATGAATATTTTTTCCTTCATGGTAATCGTAAATATTAGACAAATTTAATATGGGTGATATGTCCATGCCTTAAAGAAACTCTATTGATATACATTTTCTAAAATTTTATGCAACACTTAACATGGCCATGTCTTCTTCCGCTTCAACTTTTTGTATTCCAGAAAAATTTATCCTTGTTCAAATGTGACAATACCAAATCACCCTCTTCTAATTTATTTTTTTCATCTCATCTATGTGATGTTTTAATGTATACTTATCTACTCCAACTTCCTTCACACCTCTAGGTGTAGCTCGTAAATATACTCAACATAATATTATACTTTTGTGCTTCCACCATGTGCCAAACTAATTTCCCTTAGTTTCTCAAAATAATTCCACACACAATATATAAAGATTTCTTCCTAGTGCTCATGTTAACCAAAATTTTATAAATAAATCATGATTTCACCAATACCATGTCCCATTTATTTGGTTTTTCCCCCATATGTTAATAAAATTCCAAGGCTTTTAATCACAATCTTATTTTTCCTTTAGTCTATGGATGGTATGTTGAACTAAAATTTAGCATTTTCCCTAGCTTATTCAATAATGTGTGCCAAAAATAGACAACAAATTTGTTTCCCTAGCTAAAACTATGTTATGCCATAATCCATCTAACCTCACCAGATCTCTAAAATAAAAATTTAAAATGCTCTTCATGTTACTCTTCTTTTTACATGAAAATAAATATGTTATTTTTGAAAACCTATCCACCACTACAAAGATGGAATAATTTCCCCTCTGTAGTCTCAAAAATCTTATCATAAGTTCCATACTAATGTCATCCCATGGTTTTTTAAGGAAAGGAAGTGATTGATACAGCCATGCATTTTGAGTTATCCCCTTTTCCAACTTTGAAACTTTTTAACCTATGACATATATACATATCTCTACCCATCCTTTACTAAAAGTAACTTTATACCAAAATCTCCAATGTTTTTTCACTTACAAAATATATGGCCAAACCTCCATTATCCTTAATTTCTAGTAGGTTATAATGCATCAATCCCCTTGGCATACACAATCTATCTCCCTTTAATAATATTCCTTATTGCACAAATTAATCTATCCATGGTGTCCTATCCACACTCATTGGTTTTTCACACGCTCTCTGAGCATCAAAAAAACATTCTTATTTTTCAAATAACTCATTCATGGAATCAAATCCAATGACTTTCATTCATGTTTCATTTACCATGAGAACTATTTTACTCAATGCGATAGTCACCTTGTCTCATTTTCCAATTATATGCTTCAATACGAATGAACAAATTTGAAATAATTTGACCCACTTCATGTGTCATTAATTCAACTTCTCTTGGTTATTTATAAATTGTAGTTCATGATGGTCTATGTAACACAAACTCCTTTAGAAAAAAATAGTTCATCTACTTCTTGAGCACTTTTACAATGGCATAAAATTATTGGTCATAGACTGATATTTCCTCTTCACATCATTCAAATTATTTTTTAAGTGAGATATAGGCCTACCCTCTTAGCTCAAATCTGATTCAATCATTATGCCACTATTTTCACACTCACTTTAAATACCTTGTCTAAATATACCAATGTCAATCCTAGTTACTCAGTCACTTTCCTCTTCAACTATAAAAAATTGGGTCAAATATTTTATTGTTTAAACAAATTCCTTAAAAATGTCAACACCTCAATGATCTCTACACACATCCACTAAAGTTCCTAATGAACTTTTTACAAAAAAATTATAGGCCATGAAAACTTTGAGCTTCAACACTCTCCTTGGTGATGGAAACTCAATAATGGTACACATTTTTATGGTTTGATATTCAATCATTCTTTGGATATCACAAATCCCAATTATATGAGCTCTTTATTCATAAAGTTAGACTTATTCATAGTTATCATAAACTTTTCATAATGCAAAATTTGTAACACATTCCACAAATTTTTTAGGCATTCCACTATTCTTATGAAAACTAGAATATCATCTAGATATACAATGACAAACTTTCCTCTAAATGGATTCAAAATTTCATTCATAAGTCTCATGAACTTTATTGGAGCATTTTTATGCCAAATTGGTATGACCAACCATTCATACAACCTTTTTTTTAAATTTAGTTTTCTATTCATTGCCTTATATGATCCAAATATAGGGATACCCATTCTTAAATTCTATATTTGACAATTATTTCACTCTACTTAGACATCTCATCAAATCATCCATGTTGGGAAATGGAAATGTATATTATTTTATTGTATCTCAAGTCTATGCACATGTTCCATTATCTTCCTCTAGTTGGCACTAATATTTTAGGTATTATGCACATGATTATCTTTCTCTTATCAATATTTTATACAACTCATACAATTTCAATTACATCTCTTCAATATCCTTAGGCATCAATTTATATGTGGCTTTATTTTGAAAACCTTCTCTAAGGATTAGATCCATATGATGATGGTTACTTCACATTGGTATTAATCCATCTAGAAGATAACTCAAGGCAATTTTTATGAACCTATCCAATGGTTATTTCACTTCATGATGAAGTGCTTACTTCTCTACCTTTGTACCTAAATGTTCTTATTACAATAGCATGGGAATAAGTGTTTAACATGCCTTCTCATTTTCCAACTCTCTTAGTAATTCATTTTTTGACACCATCAACATGCATGCATAATTATTATAGTGAATTTATGCTTCCTTGTCATTTAACAAACTCAAAATGAAGTTCTTTTCATCCTTATTCAAGTGATATATATTCACTTTCTTATCATGTATAGCCTTTTTTAAAAACTTCAAAGGTCTCCCCAAGAGTACATGACACACATCCATTGGCATCACATAACATAAAACTTCATCTTGGTATGTGCATATTCAGAACTTCACAAGGCATTACTCATTTACTAAAATATAATATCCATTTTTCAACTATGACACTTTGTAAGGGTTTGGGTATGCCACCTTCTTCAAACCTAGTTTTTGTACCATCTCACACAAGACCAAATTATCCATGTTTCCAATATCTATAATCCATTTGAAACACTTACCTCATAACTTGTAAATTATTTAGAATATACTCTTCCTTTGCACCGATTCACTATTTTATTTTGTTGGATTCAACAACACCCTATTTATCATAATAGTTTCTCCACACTCTAGTTCTTCAAAAAACTATGTTAACCTAACTAACTCTTCTTCTATATGTACTACATGTGTGCTAATTATGACCTTATGTTACTCCCACATTATTTCTTAGGACATTTACATTCTCTCTGTCCATGTTGTCCACACTTAAAATAAGTTGTTTGAAATCCTCTTTCCCTTCCTCTACCAAGTCTTTCATGCCCTTGGGATAGGTAATTTTCATCTCCTAATGCATTATATTGTTCTCTGTTGCATGTTATTCCTTTCTCTTATGTATGTGCATAATTTTTTTTTTTGAAAATTCCATTTGTCTTTGTTGGTTTCTTTTATAACTACCTTTTCCTCTGCTCACAAACCTTAATTTTCCTCATATGGCACTCCATTTATTTTGTAACAATTTTTCCTTAGACTATTATGATCCACACTTATAATATTTATAAATAATGTATAATATACGTAGATCAACTTAACATAATAGATATGGGTGGGCCAAGATGCACAAATATAAAATATATGCAAAAATAGAATACCCTTAACATAGGGAAACACCATACAATACTCCTTTAGAAAGGAATAACTCCACAATGTCTATTTGAGGGGACAACCTCTAATATCCTCTTACAATAGAAGACTCAATGCTTACTTGATACCTTTACAATGATAATCATATCCTTTATATAGACCTTTATCTAACGAATAATGGATGGGTAACTTCATAATCCCAATATAGGTTTACCATTACCCAATGCACTAATTCCACAAGTTACTCCATTATCCTAATATATTAGACCCATATAACTAACTAAGGGGGATGTGTACCACATGTTGACATCTACATCAACCCATATACATTAATATATAATATCCCTAGGTACATAGCATTACTTCCTTCCTTGACATGTTTCATCTCCAAAACATAAGAAGAAACCAATTAATGAGTATGCTTCAAATTATTGCATGCTTGTCTCCAATCTTGATCATCTATCCATGAATATGTGATCTTAATAGGTGATAACTCTCCAAGCTTGTTTATAAATTCCACTTTGCTCCTCTGATTCTATTTATGATCATAATTGTATTGCTTTAGTGTCCATGCATAATTATTCCTCTTTTGATTCCATGTACCATATTCTATTGTGCTACTCTAATTCCATCCATGACCATAGTAGGTATTATTTCATGCATAATCATAGTGATTTCCCCATTCATTCCATGTTTCATAGGCTGCTATATTTATCTGATTCCATACCTAACCATAGTAGTTCTTCTTTGGCTTCCATACATAGCCATAGTGATAGTAAATCTGATTCGTTTTACATCCAAAATGATTGTTGTGATGACACTCCCTCACCTGGTTCCATAATTGTTTCCTCTCATGATGATGTGGGTGTCTATATACCTCAAATTTTTCTAATATTTTTACATTATCCACCTTTTCTTCTACCTCTTCCACCTTTTTCTTCTTTGTCTCTTGAGTAGATGAAGTGTTCATTTTTTACTGTAGTGTGCCTTTATCTATGCCGTCTAAATCTTCCTCATTTTCTTCATCACTTTTTCAATCTCATCCTCATGATCTACCTAGATTTTTATTGGTGTCTTTCACACTATGATATCCTATAAAGTGACCTTCTTTTTCTTATACCAAAACTTCATGAACTTTTTATGAACATTGATATTGTTTGTTCCCAAAGTCTCCAACCATAGATATCCAATAACTATATCCACATCATCCATATCCAAAGCATAAAAATCCAAATGCAACACATATTTTTCCATAATGAGCTTCAAATATTTAGGTATTGGAATATGGTTACCATCTACTTGAACCTTCTTGATATTATTTTCTTGAACATGTAGATGTTTGGCCATATTCATGTTGATAAAGTTATACTTGCCGGTAGGGTTTATGGACATAAAAACCTTCTTCTTTTGAATGCATCCATGAAATTTAAAAATTGACTTAGATTTATTTTGAGCCAAATTATTTGAACACTTATCATCCAATTCTTATTCTTCTTCTTCTTCACTTGCATGTTCTTCCTAATTTTCATTATTTTCTTCCACTAATTCTTCTTCTTCAGCATCTTAATTACCATCATTATTTTCTTCCTCTTCTTCATCCTCTATTTCTTTTATATCCCATTGATCTAAGAAGACCTGCTCCATTACTTCCCATGAAGAATACTTTTGTGCGAAGCTCAATTGATTAAACCAATGTTATGTAGGTCTAGACAAAGAAAGAAACAATTATGTTTTCCACAAAAAAAAATAGTATTATTATCCTTAAAAAGTAGCCACCATTCTCTAGCATTAATATCATCCTCCCCTGAAAATACTTGTAACTTCATGATCCAAAAAAAAAACTAAGGTTAATGAAATACCCTAAAATGTCAATAACTCATTCAAAACTAATCAAAATAGTCCCAAATTTTGACTGTATTTGTGCCATATGATAGCTGAACTTAAGTAAAAGAAACTGAAAAAAAATCCATAAATTTCAGCTTATAGAGTGAATATATGAAAAATCATAATATTGTAATAACTAATTTCAAACATTTCAAAAAAAATCTGAATTTTTTTTCATATATTTCATGTACTATGATACAACATCATTAAAACTTTCACATAAAAATTCCTTATATTTTAAAAGACATGATGAAATTATTACAAACCCTAAAATATGAATAAATCCCTTAAAAATAATCAAAAAGGATCTATTTTTTACTAAGACTTCTTTGAAATATTATTCATATCTAGTAAAAAAATTGTGGAAAAAATCACAACAAATTTAAAGATAATTGACGATTCCAAAAAACTAGGGTTTCTCTCCACATAAATTGCCCAAATTGAAGCTCTGATACTACTTGTTATGATCCACCCTTATAATATTCAAAAATAATTTAGAATATATGTAGATTAACTCAACATAATAGATATGTGTGGGCCAAGATTTCCAAATATGAAATATATGTAGAAATAAAATACTCTTAAGGTAGGGTAACACCATACAATACTCCTTTAGGAAGGAATAACTCCATAATGTCTCTTCGAGGGGACAACCTCCAATATCCTCTTAAAATAGAAGAATCAATACTTACTTTATATCTTTACAATGATAATCATCTCCTTTATATAGGCCTTTATCTAACTAAAAATGGATGGGTAACCTCCTAATCCCAATGTAGGTCAACCATTATCCAATGCACTAATTCCACAAGTTACTCCATTATCCTAATATATTGGACCCATATAACTAACTAAGAAGGATGTTTGCCATATGTCGACATATCCATAAATCCATATACATTAATATATCATATCCCTAGGTACATAATATAGAATTTAGTGCAAATTGATAAACTTCCTCTAAATTTAAATTTGAGCCATATTTATCTCCTCCTAGATGTCAAATCTCAACCCATCCAAGTAAATTTCAACCTTTTCTTGATCTACTACACTATCACCTAATTTTATGGTAATTTTAAAAAAATGTTTGTTATATTATTTCACACTTATTTCCTTTTACTTAAATTATAAAACCAATTGAACAGTTCCATCTAGTAGTTACCAAGAAAGAATTCCCCTTCATCTTTGAAACCATTATATCCCACTTAGTTATATTCTCCTTTACTATTTTTATTCTTTCATTTTGGACTTTTTCCCACCAAATCACCACATGACCCTTTAGGTTGGTCTACACTACCTTCATACATTATGAATCATTGATGTCATCAAACTCAATATTTCTTAATATATGTGAGCCAATCAATCGAATATTTAGGATTTAACATTCTTAAGAAACATAACACATCCACCTTTTCATCTTTTTAAATCCATAATATATCTCTTAAGTTTTTTCCTTTACCTACATCCACGTGTGCCTCCTCATCTTCTCCTTCATGGTGTACTCACTTTTTATCTTCTTCAACATTTATATAGTCATTTATTGGCATGAAACATTTCCTTATTTCTTCCTCCATATTGTTTAGATCCATTTGCATGATGTGAAAAATAACCATGACTCCATAAGTCTCCAAACCATGGTGGCTACTACTATGCCTCTTGTAGTCATATAAAATGTCATTTTAGTGCAATGAGTGTCACTTGAGATCACTTTGTCCTAGATTAGACCTAAACCTATCTTAGGGCCTCTCTTGATCATTTTATAGCTTCTATTCTAGTCCAACCTATTCCTAGATACACCAAAAGTATAATTAAGCCACCTCCTAGGCATTTAGGCCCTTAGTTCACCATATTTTTTCATTTAAACACTACCACAACTCTTTAGACACTAACACACTATGCTAATGTCCTAGGGACCATGATAGTGACCTGTTGTCATCAAATTGTGCACCCTAGGACACTCTATGAAGCTCTCTCAATTTGATGCAACATTGAATCATCTCTCAAGTTTGTGGGAACTTGTAAGTGAGATGAATCTCTAGGATTAAAAGGGTTATCTCCCTAAATTCTTCTCTAAGGCCTATCACCTAATCTAATGTTTGTTCATGAAAATATTCAAGAGTTTTCATAAAATGGAAATTATACTTGAGAGGTGTTCCACCAAGAATATATCCCATAGGTTATCATACTTATACTAAGCAACAATGATTTCCAAGACCAATTCCATGCATTGAGAGATCCTAACATAGTGTTTCAATGTGAAGGTAACATGCTTGGGACAATCAACAAGATACTTGACCTAAGGGGTAGATTTCACACCATAGATACAATTACATACTTGAAATATAGTTTGGTAAATTCAACACACTTCATATGACCTATTAACATCAGAACCCTTGCTCAAACATGAAGGATAAAGGGAGTAATGATGATACTATCACTTAGCTCCACTATACATCACTCACATACTTAGATAAAAAGTTCACAAACTTATAATTAGACTTACATTCAATGTTCAAAAGCAAAGTGTAATGTCATTTTAGCAGGGCTTCACCATACCCAACAAAGAGATACAAACAATGGCCAAGAAGGCCCAATTTATAGAATTTGGAAGGAGAGAGAGAGGAGAAGTTGAAAAGGCACAAGGACATGTGTCACAAAGTGAAGATCAATTAAAATTGCATTTGAAAGAGGGGTGAGATGTGTCATGTAATATCAAGAGTCTACTCATTTGAAACCAGTCATAAGAATGGTGAAAAGTGGCACAAAACCTCTAAAATTTGCATAGGTAACTACCTCCATCATAAACTATCTAGGAGCATTTGAAACTTAAAATGGGGAAATGACACATAAAAATGGTCAATGGACATGGAATTCATTTCAAAAAATTTAAAATTCTTTCCCTAATTGCTAGCCATCCTCTAGACACCTATGTTTAAGATTTTGTGGAAGCCCTTTGATTTAGTCAGCTGCCAATAATGACTCAAACCATTGACCTATCTATTTTTTGCTTTCTTTGTCTACACAAGATGCTCAAGATCCTACCATTTGTCACCTCCACATTTTCCCTCAAGTTCTTACCAATATTTTTAATTCCAATGGCTAGCCCATGACCCTAAAGTTGACGTCTGCAGAGCTATGATGAATTCTTTTGAGATATTTTCCTCAAACAATTTTCTCAAATAATCTTCAGTGGATAATTTTTTTGCATATAAGGTCTTCAATAATTTTTCCAAGTGCTCTTTGGGGCTATAAATTTCCCTTCAAAAATGGAAAGTACCCTATAAAAATGGAAAGTACCCTCCAAAAATGGAAAGTACCCTTTTGGGACCTCTACATAGGACACTTTTGCTTGCAAGATGTCTTGTGGGGAACTTTTTGGATCACTTAGCTTCAAAGGTGTCCTTAGAAAGATTTGTCTTGGCCACTTTTCCCAAAAGAATTCCTTCAGGATTTTTTTTTAATGCACTCTTTCTATTTTCTTCAGACTTTTTCCCCAAGAAAATCTTTTGGGATTTTTGTTGAACCTATCTTTTGGACTTTCTCTCGAATAAATCAGTTGGATTTTATAATTTTAACAATTTCCAAAATAAATATTTTGGGCTTTCTCAAGCTTAATTTTCATGGACTTTTTGACTTGAGTAATTCTTTAAGACAAAAAGTCCAAAAGAATTACACCTTAGTTCTTTTTCAATATGGACAATTTTCCTAAACAAATTTTGTGGATAATTTTTTTGAAATAATTTCCTCGATATTTTTATTTGGTCATTCAAAAATGTTGAAAGTTTCCTTTCAACTTTATTTTTGGTTCACTTCATTTTAGAGGGGTACCCTTCATAAACTTGCAAAGGACCATTTCTCTGAGAAAAGTACCCTTTAGAGAAATTGAAAGTGTCCTTTCAACTTTGTTGCAAATGTCCTTTAGGAAAAATGAAGTGCCCTTTGGGAAAAATGAAAATGACCCCTTATCCCAAAAATGTCCTTCGAGGAAATTATTTCAGATAAAATGTTCAAAATAATCCCTGACACTTGAACAAAAAAAACCCAAAATAATTCTTGCTGAAAGAAAGAAATGTTGCACTTTTCTCCATGGGTTTTGAGTAGAACACCTCCTTTAAATTAAATCTACATAATAGGAAAACTCAAAGTCTAAAGACCAAGATAAACCTGAAGTGAACAAATGAGCTTGAATGACTAAGTCCAAAAATGTTTTTGAAGTAAGTCTTTGAACATGAAAAACTTTGCTTGTGCTTTGGTGAAGGACCTCAGACTTAGTACATAGGAACTTTGAACTAGGATGAGTAAACCCACATACTTAGCTTCCTCTATAACTATTTCATGTACAAGATTTGGCACTTTGAAAATGTTCTTTAAGCTCTGCTTAGACTTGTTAGCATGACTCAAAGAAAGTAAACGGACCTAAATGACAAAATGATCAAAGCTAATAGCATTCATATTATGTTGAATAAACTTGAGATCACTCTATGACATGATATTTACACTTGAAAGATCTCAATTCCAAATTTTCATATAGGGGTGCCCAATTTTGACCTACAGGGTCAAAAATTGGTCAGCATGACCCTTAACTCCCTAGTCCTCCAATAAATATCTTTTCATTGCCCAATGCAATTTAGGGTCAACCTAGACCTATTTCACATCTCAAAAAGAAATAAAATTATATATATACACATATTTCATTCACTTATCTACTAGATGAGAATTAGATGCAAATACTCATAAACAAACTTAGAAACAATTGTGCAAATCAAGGTCATTGATCTTATTTTTCCCTACTTCTACATATAGCCATATACAACAACTTAGAGCTTAGAATATTTTGATTTTTAGTGTCAAATCACATTCAAAGCAATCAAACTATCATTCACTTACACTTGCACCAAACACTTAGGAGGGAGAACTAAATTGAGCTTGATCCCTCCTCAAAGTATTGGTATGTAGGGAATGCTCAACACATGGGGTGTCGAGGTCACATTCAGCCTACGCTGCTAACGCTACTCTTTTCTAATTGTGCTTCTTAAATACCCTAACAAAAAAAAAGGCCCAGTTTTTTACACATAAATTAATCAAAATAGCTTACATGTAGCATACCATCATTCATCCACATAGGCACATGCATCTTAGGTCCAAATGAAGGTATACCCAAAAGTTCACTACCCCTGTTATAAGAAGACACTACCATGCTCCTAAAAACACTACCATGGTGTGTTACTATATAGAGGACTACATTTCCATTAGAAATGATTTTTGACTCTACATTCCTATTCACAACACTCTACACATCTCCTATACCAATTTTCAACATGTCATTCATGTCTCAATCAGTTTTTGGCTAAGTATAGATCCATTCTAGTTCATAGTTATTTATATAATTATTAGATAAATCAATTAGTGTATAAATTTGTGTCTATAATTATTGCATATTTATTCCCTTATTTATTATTCTATAATATTAACAACCTAGGGTTTTACATTCCATAATCCCCTTAAAATTTAAATCATTTTTTGAACTTGACTTACTTTGAATAGTGTAAAATACCTAGCCTTAGATGCTCCTAGGTTTTCATCCTTCTTTTTCCTATTTCCATTGGTTGTGATAAGATTTTTAGATTTCATATATTCTATTATAATATCCCTCTTTTTTTTTGTTTACTATATACTATCTAAAAAATCTATAGCTCTTCCTTTAAAAAGAATAGCTAGGTTTAGTGGTAACCATATTGAACATAACTAGATTCTTTTTGTTCAATCGTATACCATGGTTAAAGGACTGGTTATAACCCCCCTCATTAATCCTTCACATCCTAATTATGTGAAATTTAATTATGATACATCGGATCATGAGAAATATAATCAAGATATTGATGATACACAATCTAGGACTCAAGACACACTCCTCCCTTGATGATGACAATCTAATAATTAATAAAGATGAGGTCTTACAAAGTTTAAGAGATGTACTTTAGGAAAAACCCAATGATCATGCATAAATTATTACATCACTTGGTCAATCCTCCAATCCCATATATACTAATATTATTACATGTACTATAGGGATGAATCAAACTCTACAACAACTAGATACAACTAGCTAACCCTTACCAGTGGTATAACCTCTTGTGGCTAGTACACATCCTTATTATTCATATGTATAATCCATTTGATAGGATATAAATTCTCTATAGTCTAGGGTGTTACATATTTATCAAGGTGATAATAGACCATCATATGCCTTGTACTCTCATATGCTCCTACATGCACCTTTGACATGGCATATAGTGGCAACTATTTTACCCTCTAAATTTTTGGCACCCAAGATTACATTGTATGATGGTAAGGGTGACCCAAAGCATCATCTACATGATTTTCATGTAGCATATTTGGACTACAAATCCAATGATTGGCTCTTCACTAAGTTGTTCCCTCACAGTTTAAAGGACTATGTATTACAATGGTTCTATGATCTTCCTAATCAGTCCATCATAGCATTTAATCCACTAGCACATATGGTTTATCACACTTTTTGATCAATATTAATGACAAGGTTTCATACACTCAAGTTGCACAACTCAAGAAAAATATAATGAGCCAATAGCTTAATATGTCTTGCAATATAAAATTATATTAAAAAATATGACTAGCCCCATGAAAAATAGATAACTCCAAGACATATACAATCAGAGTTTATTGTCATCATTACATGAAGTTATATTATTCAAAAAAATCAATCATTCATAAATTTATGTCATACAATGAAATAACAACGAGTCAAGCTTCTCTCCATGGGTAAATTAAAGTACACAACTAGATCCAATTCAACTAATAATAATTCTACTAAACCCCCATATAAGGTGAGGCCCATTAAAAATAAGAATTATAAAAAAAAAATAGTTATTGTAGCCTTAGATCTATCATCTTGCATGGTTATATCAGCTCCTTCAATGATACCTTTCATAAATATTCTTAAATCACCAACACATGTTCTCCAGTAACTCTTGGTATGCAACATCATATCTCTACCTCCTATAAAAGAGGTTGATATGACTAGGCCTCTTCTAAAGAGTTATGAAGCCAATGTATTTTGTGACTATCATAGGGCACTAGACCATACTACAAATAGATGTATTAGTTTATGACATGAGATACTAGATTTGATATATGATAATATCATTGATGTTGACACTCCTATAGATGCACCTAGACCAAAACCAATAGAAACAAAAACATTGAAAATATTTTTAGATCTATTTCCAAATCACATGGATAATGAGATAGTAGGCACTTCCAACATTCATTATTATTATCAGGCACATCCACCACCATCTTCCTATCATACACATATGATGGACACACACCCTCTAAATAATATCACTAGTGCGTACCATACTACAGTACCAGCTAGGCCTCTCATCACTTTCTTAGAGAAGGAGATTTTTGATGAAGACTCAGATTTATATGCACTCTTTGTATGAGCTTACATTGATCATCATATTATTTAGAGTGTGATGATTGATTATGGGTCAAGAATTAACATGTGTCCTATCACACTTATACAACACTTGGGTTATTAAATACATGATATTTCTTAGATGGATATAGTTATTTATGGTTTAAGTGGCCATGTTTAGATCTCTATTAGGGAGATATTAATTCCATTATATGTTGGTCCTACAAATGTGGCCACTTGATTCTTAGTGGTACCCAATGCCAATACATTTGACATGTTATTGGGTAGGCCGTAGATACATCATCTTTGAGTTATCCCATTCACCATACACAAATAATTTAACTATATACATTCTAATCATGTGATTATAGTTGAGGGCATTTCATATGAGTACCCCTTACCTATTCCATAGCTAGTTACACAAAAAACACTAGTTACATCTCCACATATAGCTATTATTAGCACAGCTCTAATATTAGTTGACCCACTAGTGTAAGTAAATTATACTGCTATAACATTATCATGTACACATACTTTCCCAAAGAGAACTTTATTAGAGATACCCTTACATCAGACACACATGTTATGGATTCTAGAGATCCTCTCTTTACCCCATTATCATCTAGATCAGTGTTACAACATAGATCACCCATGCCAGTCATAACTTATTCTACCAAATGGGTCCCCAAGAACCCCATAATTCATAGGCCTATTTATTTAGTTTAAAAATTCATAACCCTACTCCATAGGTAGTTTTAAATATAGATTACTCAATACATCTAATTAATAGTTCTCAGATATCTCCTCTCATAGTATGGGATGTCACTCTTCCCTTATATGAAATTACACACCTTGATAGTGATTCCCTTGAAATACTCATCAATTAGTATGTTCCTCTCTAGTTGTACATAGCTTCTCTTACATTTATCCTTGTATATAGTTTCGTTTTAATGTTGTTTGTACATATTTTATGCTCATAAAACACAAAAACAATATAACATATTCAAAAATATAAAAACATTCTAGTATTTGATTAGAAAACACAAATTTTAGATTATATGCATTTCCTTATTTACAGTCCTTTTATTTTCCAATTACTACATATTCTACCTCTGCTAGTATAGTCAATTTTATTATATATACATGTTTCACTTATTTTTTTCAATTTTTTATAGATCATTTTAGGACCTAGGTCCTCTACAAAGGTCTACATTTACTACTATCTACCCATTAAGGGCACATATATTGATACATAGGTTCAACACTGATCCCTTCAGCCATTGGGGGAATCATACTACATAGCTTACGGTTTACCAGGTATCTTTTTATACTCCATATCATACATTTAGCATTGATTATATGTTGATATTTTTCATACTATACTACTCATATTTTTTGTCGACTACCACTACAATAGACATAAATTATGTTCATAGTTTCTCTTATATGGATTTGTACCACATGTTTATGCATACTTTCATTTATATATTTACTAGTTTAGATCTGATTATATCTCATTACTTCTACATCTATTCAAGGGCATTTGAAAATGTCATTGTTATATGGCTCTAAACCAATTCCTTTCATTTTGTGTATGCTTTAGACATGTGACCATGTCCTTGTGTGTGCTTTATTAATTATTTATGTAGACATTTAAAAATGTCTTTTTATGTGTATCTAAGCCAACCTTACTTTATCTATGTGTATCTGGGCATTTGAACATGTCCTTATATGTTTTGATTTCTCAGACTTAGTGGCATGTGCCCAACTCCCTTGTATTGTGTCCCCTTGGCATACTTTTTGTGCCTCATGTGTTTTTATGTATGCTCTCATGTATCCATCATGTCCATGACCCTTATATTTTTCTTATTACACTTACACTTAGTTTTTGATGCCATGAGGGACCTCATGCATCTCCCCTTCCTCCTTGGGTGCCTTCATGTACATCATGCCCCATCTCCCTAGCTAGTTACTTATATTATACTCTGATTTGATGTTCATATACATACCTAAATTTATATATCTATCTTGAAAACCTTTTAAATACTATATCTAACATACATTGTACATTACCAAATTATGCTCAAATTATTTTACATTTTGATGCCATGTACACACATTGTATTAGTTTATCATGTATATCACATATGTTTTTAGTCTAACACATAGGATTAAAAGCTTTTATTTTGAGGATAGTTATTTCATAGGTTCAATAACTCCCCTCAAAATAGGGGACATTCACAAAGGTTTGTCATATAGGTCAAGCCATCCTAATACACCTAGAACACAATTTTTAGTACATAGACACATAATATAAGGCTTAGATTTAAGAAAACACTAAAAATAATCACATATCGATCAATTTTAGTTCTACATAGAAATAAAATAGTTGGACTCTGTCACAGCATATTGGACACTAGTGTGGTTTGCTACTATCCAAGGGACCGTGCTATTATCTAGTAGCCCAAAAATAGGAAATTCTAGAATTACCATAAATATATAGTATTTACACTTTAGGTTTACATAATTTTAGTCCTAGATTATCAAAAATGCTTAGCTTATGGTTAGTTATAAGTATAATTACATGGGTTTACTCAGATTGGGGGAATCATGTATGGTATGATCATTCCTACTTTAGTTTCAGATACTTAGACACATATTATTATGACTCAGTCCAAAATCCATATACATAGATATTATAGTTGGGGGCATGTGCATAGTACATTGTTCTTATATGTTTAATTTTACTCCATTACTCTTAGATGGAATGACAATCCATGTCATTCTCCACATTATTGCTCTAGACACCATTTGCACTAGATTGATTCCTTATTCCATCTATAACAATTAGCATTATCGAGTATTCCTTGAGATACATACCCAAGTGACCGAATGGACCCTAAGTCATTTTTCATTTAAGAGTTCTTAAGTGTCCCCAGATCCATCCTACACAATTTTAATTATATCACATATCTTCAGTTACATTATGTAGTTTTAATTATAAATTCATCTACTACAAATGGGTAGGCAATCATAGATTCATATTCTAATTGATTTCTTGATCCACCCACACGTGAGGATTAAGCAAGCCATCAACTTAGTCCAATTTATTCACCATTTTATCACTATCTACATGTACACACATAGCATGTCACTAGGTTTTAGCATTGGTTCATGTACATAATGAGGTGTATTCATTCCTTTCCTCTTTCTCTCATATACTTACTTAGTTTTGTCTTTTCTTTTGATGTTTATTAAGGATTGATTCCTTATATTTTATTTGTAGGATAAAAAATGGAGTATGCTTCATAGACTCAGACCTAGATTTAGGTCTTTCCCTCTTAAGTCTAAGTACTTTTATTTTCCTTTATCCTAGTCATTTCACTTTGTTACATTTATAGAATAAAGTAGGGGTAAATCTAGTCATCTAAAATGTCATTTTAGTGTAATGATTGTTGATTGAGATTGCCTTGTCCTAACTTAGCCCTAAACCTATATTAGGGCTTCTCTTGATCATTTTCCATAATTTGTGTGAGTCTAGCCTATTCCTAGATACACCAAAATTAGCATTAATCCACCTAATAGACATCCAAGCCCCTATTTCACCAACTTATATCACATGGACACTATCGCATCCCTTTGGACACTAGTGCACTATTGAACTATGCTAATGTCCTAGGGATTATGCTAGTGTCCTTTGGCTCCCTAATCCTCCAACTAATATCTTTTCATTCCCCTATGCAATTTGGGGTTAGACTAGACCTATTTCACATCTCAACCAGTAATATAATGATATATATATATATATACCTTTTCCATTCACTTATCCACTAGATGAGAATTAGATGCAAGTAATGATAAATAAACTCAAAAATAGTTGTGTAAATCAAGGTCATGAGTCCCTATTCTACCCTGATTTTGCATACAAACATCTACAATAGTCTAGATCTTAGAATACTCTAATTTCTACCCTCAAGTCACACTCAAAGCACTAAAACAAGAACTCATACTAGTATTTACTTTCACTTTCACCAAGAAATTATGTTGGAGAACTACATTGGTCTTGATCCCTCCTTGGAGTATTGGTATGTATGAAACACTCAGCACATGGGGTGTTGAGGTCACACCCAACATACCCTACTAATGCCACTATTTTCTAATTATGCTTATAAAATACCCTAAAAACATGGAGGCCTAAGGTTTTTTACATAAATTAGTTTAAATAGGTTATAGGGAGAAAACCAACATTAATCCACATAAACATGGGTATCCTAGGTCTAGTCGAAGACATACCTAGAAGTTCACTGCCCCTAATTCAAGAGGACACTACCACACTCCTAAGGACACTACCATGGTGAAATAATATTTAAGAGACCATAGTTTCTATACCAAGTTTTATCTTATCACTCATCCATCTCAGTTAGTTTCTAGCTAAGTATAGATATTTTTTAGTTCATAGTTATATATAGAATTATTAGATAGGTCAATTATTTTACAAATTATTGGATTTAATTATTTCATATTCATTTCTTAATTTCTTATTCCATAACATTAACAACCTAGGGTTTTACATCCCATAATCTTGTTAAAATTTAAATCACCTATACTAACAACTTTTATGGATATCATATTTACTCTTTGATCGTAAATCCTTTTGAATAAATATCTCTACTTGTAATAATATGTATGTGGACTCATTCCACACTCCAAAAATATTTAACCTTCACTCTAATACCAAATTGGTGAAGACATAAGGATGAGGTTTTTAATGAATGAGATCCCAACCTAATAACTAAATATTACACACAAAAATATTCAAATTGGAAACACAAACATTTTGATATTATATTATTGTAAAAAAATGGATTAGATAAGTTTCCTCAAATGCATGAGCCACATGTTATTCTTAGATCCCAAGTTTCAAATTTAAATCTTCTCTTTCCTTATAATAATGGAGTCTTCTTGACTTGCATACATTCTCAAGGCTATAATGGCCTTCTCTTATGAGCTTACTCTCTTATATCCCAAATATTTCCCACCAATATATGTCTAAATGACCTTTAAATCCTTTCCCTACAATATTTTATATAGGCTCCTCTCAAATGTTACATGTCAAGATAGATTTATGTGAATGCTTACAATCCAACATGTGTTCCCAAGGGTTGTTTTCCTCTTACACAAATATTTATAAGCAACATGTGACCTTAAAATCCATATTTAAGGATATTGGAGTCAAAATTCTATTCTTAAATGAAATCAACTTGTTCTAAACTGAGCCAATTCTCTATGCACAAAGCTTCCTTAGTGTGGACCATTTTGCCTTATGTGTTTTTGTATGTATGCGAAAAACTTTGTATTTAGTCATCCATGCAATTCTACTTCCTATGTTTTTTTATTATTAATATTTGTTTAATGCTCATGCTTTACACTTTAAAAATATAAATAGGTATGCACCACATGCTCCTTATATTCAACTCTCACAGACCAAAATTATAACAAAATGAGACTTCTAAGTCAAAATATTTCTAAATTTGGCATGATTATATTCTCCCATTCTCCATGCACATACTTTTATGCTCGCCTAATTTTGTGCTTGTGCCATGTGTTTAAATTT
>JARHVA010006461.1:137500-145000 GCA_037957365.1 Torreya grandis | reverse complement strand
AAGTAGATCCTGCCTGACCCTGCTCCCTGTTGTGTTGTTGTCCTCCCTGATCTTGCACACCTACAAATCAATCTGGTTCTGCACACCTGCAAACCTGGATCATACACACACATACACCTACAGATCAATGATCTTACTTACCATGTAGATCTCCTAACGTAGCCATGCACACCTGATGACCAAGATCCTACATACATGAAGAACCCCTCTGATTCTCCAAACCAGTACCCACACTTGGCACTGTGGCACTAAGAGGAACACACCATTGCTCTCTTCTCTTTGAAGGAGCTTATTTTTGCTCTCTTACTCTCTAACACAAATTACAATACAGCCCATGAGTCTCTTAAATGGATCTCATGCAAACAATAATTAGACATCCAATTATAATAATTAGATCTACAGCTTCCAGTCTAAATTTGGCTCTTGACATGCAAACACTTAGTTCATTAACTAACTTCCCGTAACACTCGCAGCTCAAACCGCACAGGTGATCGACATCAGTCCCTGTCTATCTGGGGGTGCCAACGCTGGCTGACTTTTGACCGACGTCAGTTGCCTTCTTGTCTGTACCCTACTGATTTCGGTTGGCCTAACCGACATCGGTGTCTGTGACACTCAGAAACCTCTCTACAACCTCCTCCTTTATTTGCATTAGTGAAGCTTTTAGCTCCATAAGCTATCAATCTCCCACTTGGAGATAAACAGTTGCATTGTACCTATACCTGTACCCTATCTAATCTATTTCCTAGCTTGTATCCCTCTTCAAGCTCAATCCTGAAGACCACCCACCACACACCCTGTGGTGCACCTCCTGTCATCCGAGTACCCTGCCACATCCAAACCTACAAACCTATGTAGTGAAGTCCCGACCCTACATAGCATGAATCCATGCTACAGGTCCCTCTCAAATACCTAAGAACCTACTTCCCCAAATTGGCTCCTAACTCTCTGACAGCTCCCACTGCTTGGGAAAACTCAGGTCTATACCAGACCTCATATGATTTCAGACACTGAACTGTCCAGCCCTTAGTGTGCTTTGGCTCTGCATCCTGAACCTCACCAACACCTGATTCACATCAGCTCCCACTGGAGACAAAATCAACCTGTGATCTTCCATGTCTCCCATGCCAAAGAATTTTGCTGCTCCAAATCCTTCATGGCAAACCACTGAACTAATCTTACCCTTAGCTCAACAAAACCCTGTATGTACAAACTTGCTAGCAAACATACCATCCACATACAGTAACAGGATAATGTCATGACCATCATCCCCCTGGTAAGACAAACCACAGTAGTTACCTTGACATTGACTAAAGCCATGCTTTGTCATCCACCTGTCAAAACCTGTACCACTGTCCTGCAGCTTCCTCAAGACCATATGCCCTAGTCTTCTATCTCACGTGTCTATTCTCTATATTCTTTAACTAAGGTATCCATTCGTCTCTATACTTTCATACCGACTAGCAACCCTACCAAATCTCCTGCTTGGTTCTACATCATATTCCTGCCATGCTCCCACTGTTTCCTGGATCCTTCCTGCTCTGCAGTAAGCAACGAGTATAAAGAAGAGGAATAATGAATTTGAGGCTTACTTACCACCTTCAGTCCTCCATATGGGCATTTGAGACTCATTGACAGCTTGTTGTCTGCCCAAAATCCATTACAGTGACTAACCTCGATCACCACACAGTCTGCATCTGACTGACGTCGGTTCCCATGCGCCTGTCTTGACTATCCACTCTGTCGATGTCGATGTCCCTATTGTCGATGTTGGTCCTCCTGACCGATGTTGGTCTTACCTATTGTCGACGTCAGTCCTCCTGACCGACGTCGGTCTTACCCTGCCTGACATCACCAGCTTCGGTCTACACAAGACCAACATCAACACCTATCTGTTCGACGCCGATTCCTCCTAACTGATGCTAGTACTTGTGTTCACCTGTGAGTGATGACTTTTTACCTGCAAGCTCCTTTGAATCAAAACCCATGTCCAAACTGCCCTGCTCAAAAGTATCCAGCCCCATCCACTGGTCTCTATCTGTCACCTCCTCTAAGAACACCAAGGCTTTCCAGTTCCTAAGTCTATCAAATATATCAGTCTTCCTCTTAAGAACATGCATCTCCTTCTTGCTCATGTGACCAAGCCTACAAAGCCACGTCTCTGCAACAAAAGAAGAATCAGTAATATAAGCAAGTAGATAGAGAGTACCTGCTTTCTTACCACCAGCTAATTCAAGTGTATTCGATGTGAGAGTTCTTGTGCATCTCTCATCACCCAACTTTTTTGAAGAAATTAGCCATATCTTCAACACTGGGACCTGCATGACCTCCTTCAACACCCATGTGTTGGCCGCCTGCAATTTCAGCTTCACTTCCCCTTTGCCAATTCTTTGGCAAGGCTCACCAACTCCTCTCCTTGGGGTTGCATGGAAAGAGGCAACAGAATCTATTAACCAAGATTCAACTTTATCCAAAAAACCTCCCAGAGCATCCTGTACAACAATGCCTACAACATCTGCATCTTCAGTTCCTTCATGCTGATCTGCTACTAACCAATAATCTTCTTTTACCTGCTCTTTCTTTCCATAGGACCGTAATAGACCATTTGTGCTTTTGAATTCCTCCATTCTTAGCTTACTTTCTTCTGCCATTGCTTTACTCCCACTCAATCAGAAACCCCTGAGAGTGACCTGTAACCAAACACAAAACCTACTTCCTGCAACCTTAGCTCTGATACCACTTGTTGGGAAATAACGAAAGCACACAATTGATTACCAAGCAACTTAACATGCGGAATTAACCAGAATACACAAGTAACTAGAATTAAGAAATAACACAGAATATGAGAGACAATACACAACTTGTATTAAAACTCTTCCAGAAGGAAATAAAACAAAGAAGGCTGCCACAGTTCTTCTTCCTTACACACCTCTAGGGCTCCCACACCTCTAGGGCATAAACAGTAAATCTTCCCTCAAAGCTCTCTCTCTTACGGTCCCAACACACAACTCAAACACAGAGTTGGTGTTCACCTCCAACCAGTTAGTATCCACTAGTGCCAATTCTCCAATGCTCCACGCACTCCACAAGTACACAAATGTACTTCAAGTAGATCTCCCTTAAACCTGCAACAACCTGCACCTCAAATGATCTTACTTATGGAAGGAACTGCCTTGCCTTCCTCTCTTACTCTAGACCGAGTACACACTGTACTCCAAGTAGATCCTACCTGACCCTGCTCCCTGTTGTGTTGCTATCCTCCCTGATCTTGCACACCTACAAATTAATCTGGTTATGCACACCTGCAAACCTAGATCATACATACACATACACCTATAGATCAATTATCTTACTTACCATGTAGATCTCCTAACGTAGCCATGCACACCTGATGACCAAGATCCTACATACATGAAGAACCCCTCTGATTCTCCAAACTAGTACCCACACTTGGCACTATGGCACTAGGAGGAACACACCATTTCTCTCTTCTCTCTGAAGGAGCTTATTTTTTCTCTCTTACTCTCTAGAACAAATTACAATATAGCCCATGAGTCTCTTAAATGGATCTCATGCAAACAATAATTAGACATCCAATTATAATAATTAGATCCGTAGCTTCCAGTCTAAATTTGGCTCTTGACATGCAAACACTTGGTTCGTTAACTAACTGCCCATAACACTCGCAGCTCGAACTGCACAGGTGACTGACATCAGTCCCTGTCTGCCTGGGGGTGTCGACATCGACTGACTTCTGACCGACGTCGATTGCCTTCTTGTCTGTACCTTGTCGACGTCAGTTGGCCTGACTGACGCCGGTGTCTATGACACTCAGCAACCTCTTTGCAACCTCCTCCTCTATTTGCATCAGTGAAGCTTTTAGCTCCACAACCTAACATATATGTCACTAAACTAACTTATTAGAGTAATAATGAGATATCCCTCAATCAGGGCAACTAAGTGAAAGGTTACTTCACAATAAAATTTACCAATCTAAAAAAAATACATGAAAAATATGTTGATAAAATATTTCATAGATACAATTGAATAGAAATTTGTATATTAAATTACATAATATAAAGTAATTAAGCTACAATATTCACTATATAAATTATTTCTATAACATAAACATTAACATATAAATTACAAGCTTCTCCAAGATTCTTGAGGCTTAAACATTTTTCTTATGGTAAAATAAATGAGGGCATGTTACATTTTTGTTTAGTAAGTATATGTCAAATATCCAACACTTTGATACATCCTATTGGATTAAATTAAAAATATAAATTAAAGAACACTAATTAGGGTCAGTGTCATTTAAACTACATGAGAATTTGATGCAAGGGATTATAAGGACAATATTTAGTAAAAGGGAATATGGAAATTTAATTTGCGACTTAACCATGGACTCAATCATCTATAGGATAAGGGAGATTGTAAATTTAAATAAAGTCCAAAGTTTTATAAAATTTATCCCCAAATGACTTCTGTAAGGAAAATACTACAAATAATTAATGTGCATGTTTTGTTTGCTTCTATATGTAATTGTTATATTATAAAAGTAGTATCAACATTATATAAGACGAGAAAAATATAATGATTAATAGAATTAATAGAATAGTCAAGGGAAAGGAAAACACAACATAAGAATAATTGAAGTTGCTAAAAGATTGTGTTTAATGTACTATTTTATGTTTATGTGAAGATCAAAAATAGGAGTGAAATTACATTTGTGTTATTCTAAGTTTCACGTAAAATTCAAAATATAAATTTTTTTTATTCTTACGATCCACTACAATTTTTCTCTCCATAACCTCATAACCTTATATACTTCATAGCATTTTGTAAATTTTTTTATTATAGATTCAAGGTGTGAACATATATGTCACCACATGATTTTTGTATGGAATTAGGTAAAATAATGAAATAAAATGTGTTGATAAACCTGAATAAGTGGAGGAAGAAAAAAAAGAGGAAGGAGAAGATTTAAAGTGGGAATTAATGAATTTTTTACTATATTTAAAATAAACTGATAATTTAGAAAGAAAAAAAGTGCCTTACTAAAATGGTATTTTTAAGGCTAAAGATTTGATGCATTTGATCTATGAAGTGGAGAAATTGTTTCAATGGAAGTAAATGGTTGGTCTAAAAAGAGAAATTTTCATCCACTGAGTTGAAAGGGCATGCTCCCATAGAGTTAGATCACTTGATAAAGGATAGGGTTAGGAAAGGCAAGGAACCCATAAAGACATGGAATAAATGTCAGGATTTTGCTCTACCAATTAGAGCACATATGATTACTACTCGTATTAGCAACTAAACACGAAAATTAACCAGAATCAATAAGTAACTAGAAATATGAAACAACACAGGAATTGAGAGACAATACACTATCTTGTATTAATATACACTCAAAAGAATATACAATAAATAATATGCCACTTCTTCTTCCACCTTAGAGGTTTGCCACACCTTAAGACCTTCTTCCCTCTCTCTTGGTCACAACAATCAATTCTAATGTAGAATTGATGTTCACCTCACCAACCAGTCAGTAACAACGCTGCCAGTTCACCAAGCACACAACCGTACTCTAAGTAGATCTCCCATGAACCTTCAACCTGCAATTCAATAGACCATACTCACAATTGTAGATCTCTCTACACCCTTGAAGAACTCTTCTTCAACCAGTGCCCCGGTGGATCAGCTCCTTGACCTTGCAGACCCTGCAACTCTCCCTGATCAAACACTCTCAGCACCCCTTTGGAACTAGGAGGAGCTACACTAGCTTTCTCTAAAAGCTCTATGGCTTTCTAGCACTAACTTACAATATAGCCCATGAGTCCATATATAGATCTCATGCTTACAATAATTAGACAACCTAACTATAATAATTAGACTCGCAACTCAAGACTAAGATTAGCCTTCAACATGCAAACTGTCAGTCCAAAAATAGACTCTCCCAGATTCATCATGCGAACTGCCTGTTCTCCCACAGGCTACTGACGTTGGCACGTCCATGACCGATGTCAGTCGACTGGTGACCGATGTCGGTTGCTTCCCCTTTGCTGTCTGACCGACGTCGGTTGATCTGATCGACGTTGATTTCCCTGCAACTGCTTCAGCAACTCCCCGCAACTATGGATCCTCCCTAACTTCTCTTGTTTGCATCCTGGTGAAGCTTTTAGCTCCATAACCTAACAATCTCCCACTTGGAGATAAATAGTTGCACCTGTACCTATACCTGTACACCGTCTAGATTATTCCCTGGCTTGTATTCCTCTTCAAGATCAACCCTGAAGACCAACCACCACACAACCTGTGATGCTATACCTATCATTTAAGTAACCTGCCATATATGAACCTACAACAACCTGTAGTGAAGAACTTGACCCTGCATAACAAGAATCCCTACTGCTAGTCCCAATGAACTGCCCTCCAGTACTCCTTCCCCGAATTGGCTCCATACTTTCTGACAACCCCCACTGATTGGGAAAATGCTTAGGTCTACACTAGACCTCATGTGATTTCGAACCCTGTTTCAAGCTAAGCTTGAACTGTCCAGCCCTTGGTGTGCTTTCCGATTCTGCATCCTGCATCATGAACCCCGCCAACACCGTCTTCACATCAGCTCCCACTGAAGATCAAATCTCCATGTCTCTTATGCCAAAGAATTTCGCTGCTCCAAATTCTTCATGACACGCCTCTGAACTAACCTTACCTTTAGCTCAGCAAATCCCTGTATGTACAAACCTACTAGTAAATCACCCACATACAGTAACAAGATGATGTTGCAATCATCATCCACCTGGTAAGATAAAACCACAATAGTTACACTGACATTGACTGAAGCCATGCTTAGTCATCCACCGTCAAAACATGTACCACTGTCCTGCAGCTTCCTCAAGACCATATGCCTTGGCCTTCTGTCTCTTGTATCCATCCACTCTCTTCTTTAAAATGGGAATCCATTCCGTCTCTCAGTGCTTACTTCTAGCTGACAACTCTACCAACAAATACCTATTTGGTTCTTCTCCAAGGACTCACTCCTCATCCATGCCAAGCTCCCACTGTATCTGGACTCTACCTGCATTGCTTCTTCCATCTTCCTGGTTCATGACCATCAGTAAGCAATATAAAGAAGGTGAACAACGAATATGAGGTTCACTTACCAATCCTGACCTTGACATGAGCGTTTGAGACTTTCTGTTCGCCCACTATCCATTCCAGTGACCGATCTTAGTCATCTCCCAGTCTATTTCTGACCGATGTCAGCTCCTTGTACTGAACCTGATTGCCAACGTCGTTTCCCTGGCCGACGCCAGTTTCCCTCCTACCGATGTTGGTCCTCATGACCGACGTCGGTCTTCCTACTGCCGACATCAGTTACTGTCTGACCGACGCTGGTACCTGTGTTCGTTTGTGAGTGACAACTTTTTACCCGTGAGCTCTCCATGGATCAAAATCCTAATCAAATCAACCCTGCTCTGCTCAGAATAATTC